>VUQS01068778.1:0-13204 GCA_015108495.1 Heterochromis multidens
GTCATTATGCAATGTACTGTTTATAAGGTTGGGGAAACCTGCAGTCAGCTGAGACTGAAGAAGTCACTTGGATAGTGATGAAACGTTTCTCCCACTGAAAACGCTACGTCCAGATGAACAGATTCAGCTTTTTGGGATTCTTTTACCTGGATTATTGAGCATGCATCAAGAGATTCTTCAGAAAGTTCTTCCCATATCTGTTGCAGAAGTTCCCATAAATGTGTGGCACTTGTAGGTTGCTTTGCTTTCACTCTTCTGTCCAGTTCATCCCAAACCAGCTCGATGGGGTTTATGTCTGGAGACTGTGCTGGCCACTCCATGTTTTAAAGCTTACCATCTTGTTCTTTTTTCCTGAGGTAGTTCTGGCATAGCTTGGACTTATGTTTTGGGTCATTATCTTGCTGTATAATGAACCCCTGACCAACTAGGCGGATACCAGAGGGTATTGCATGGCGATGCAGAATGCTGTGGTAGCCATTTTGGTTCAGGATGCCTCTCACTCTGTACAAGTGTAGGTTCAAGTGTTTTGAAACAGGCACAATACACAATACAAAAAATTCTTGTTAGATGACAAATGTAACTTACTGCAAACTATATTGAATGCTTCAGTTTCATTACACCTATCGAAATCATAATTACTCCGCTTACTCTGCTGCTACATGGCTGCTGACACTCTCTTCATCTGAAAGCTTGCAGCCTGAAAACTGTTGCTTATATACAAATGGGTACATATATACAATGACAACAGTGATGCAGGTTTTTTGTAGTTTTCCCTCTGTACATCACCACAGCAAATTTTAAATCTAACAATCAAGATGTAATTGAAGTGCAGATTTTCAGCCTTTAATTCAAGGGGTTTAACAAAACTATTACGTTAACTGTTTTGGAATTACAGCCATCCTCGTATGTTTCTGCAGGAAATAGTCAGGGGTGGATTTAAAATCAGGCCCCTACAGCCTTTCGGTATATGGGTTGCCTGCTCAAGCAGGTAAGCTACAGGGGCACCCATCACTTGTGATCTTTAATTTAATACGAGCTTATGATCAGCATTTTTTTAAAGTTATATTTATATGTTCAGAATCTTCATCGGATTTCCCCTTCCCTTCAGGATTCTCAGGAATCTGGAGCAGTTTAATCATATTCTATCAGGGTGTAGAGGGTTAAAATACAACTCCAGGGCATAGATCCCCTACTGAGCTTCCACTATCTTACATGGAGATTTACTCAATCATAACAGAACAAGGACTGAGGTTTCACGTTTGCCACAAGTAAGTTTCAAAGGATACATTTAAAGTTTTACTGAACAGGACTACTCCTGGTAACCACACAACACAGAGCCCAGTGGCTAAATGGCAAGGAGCACTTGGTGCAGAGAATAGATGTGCAATTTCACTAATGAGCAGAATGCTGTTCAGGTGTTGCAGAACTCTTTCAACATGAGGCTGAAAAGGTTAGTGTACCCAACAGCAACGGAGTGACCCTTTTTACATCATATACCATTTGATCTCTTCTGAATATGGTATAAACCAGTGCTGATTTATATGACCTTAAGAGAGTTTGGTTATTAAAGTCAGAGAAGAGAGTGAACAGAGAGAAGCAAATACATAAAATGGCATGAGGGAGTGAGAGTGTGTTCTGACTGTACAAAACCAATATACTGTCATGTATCATACAATGAAGAGTGGAATGATAAGGATCTACATGTTGTTGTACTGTGTAAAGTATAGAAACAGATCTTCCATAGCAATTTATGTTAAAAAGCAAGGGGAAAGCAAACCAAGTGTCTTCAGGTTATCACAAATTCACCATGTGCAACTAGCAAATTTATCATAAAACACATTGTTATCTGATCAGATTGTTTGGCTCAAGCTACACAATATATTCATTTCACCGGTTTCATTATCTCCCCACTGCTCCTGACTTTATTCACAGCCCCCCCTTTTTTGTTCCGTTCCTTATCCTCTCAGAGTGATTAACAGTCACAATGTATCAGGTCTCAATTAATCACAGGCCCTATAATGAATTCCTGTTGCTGTGTGCATCTGTTTTCTGTGTGCGTGCGAGCTAGTGTGGGCACATGCATACATGCTGTATATGTAGGTATGCAGAGGAGCTGGGCTCTGGCTTCAGCCAGTTATTGAATGAGTCATATTTGGTCATTGAGTGCTCTCACTTATGGAATGAAACCATTTGACAGAGAAGCCATTTAACACAATAAGGAGATTTGGTATAAGTACTGTGAAGCCTAATGGGTAATTAATGTCTAATTTCAAGGAAGGAGCAAGGAATATCATAAATGAACATTCATTTTCTCCTCCTTGCACACAAGGTACTAATTTCTGTCTGCAGAAGTAAAGTATTTGTTTCCATGAGACTGTCTTTAGCCTCAGGCAATTACCTTGAGAGAATTAGGACTGTATGAGGTGAATACATTTGGAGAAAAAAAAAATGCATTTTTTTCATAACTTTGTCAGAAATCAAACTATAGTCATCAGTTATTCATTTTAGGACTGAGAAGGTAAACATGACACCCAATTATCACAAATGTTTTTCTTCAACTTGTTAATTTACACTCTTAAAACAGCATTGCTCCTTTTTCACAGAAACTGTTTTGGTAGCAGAGATCACAGTTTATATTTTAGAAACTTGCTTATGATAGCTTGTTTTATGGATGTCATGTTCACACTTAGACACATATGTATATCCTTGTATATGCAACATTATCCTATCATGAGTCTGTACAGTCAAAAACTGAAATTTTAGTAGGTTGCCATTATTAAGGAATACATTTAATAATTGAATTGAATCAGTACTACACACAAACCAAGTGTAATGATGCATTCTTTGTCCATAACATCATCTTGAACCACACATTATCAGCCCTGATGCAGTTGGGTGTGATTTAAAAAAAGAGTGAAAACTCATTTGGCAATAGTCCATTTTTAAGCAGGCATGAAGGCACAAGGACATCAGTGTTTTTGAGTTTGGCATGCTGCATTCCCATATAAGGGGCAGGAGTTGTTGTTTAACACCAGAGGGTTTTAAATGTTGTGTTAAAAAAGGCAGATTTGTAGAAAGGTGCAAAAAAAGCTAATGTTTATTAACCAAATAGTAATAGAATAAATACATAGATAAAATATAAATCTATGGAATTATAGGCAAAACCAAAGAACATTAAATTAGTAGTCTAGTAGCAACCTCCTCTCTCGCTCTACTACTCAGTCACTAGGAGAGGTGTGAGGAAAACAAGTAACATAATAATAAAATAATAATAATAATAAAATATAAATAAATAAAAAAGTAAAGAAGAACCTTGTATCTGATGTATACTCCTAAAGAAGGGTATATCATATGTAGGCATATGTAGAGGGCATCCATATAATTAAAGAATGTCAGTGGCAATAGATACTCCTCTCCTGTTCTTGTACTGTTCCTGTGCCATATTTCCATACTGTTCAGGATATGTTAATGCGAGTGTGCCTTTAATATCCCTGATTATCATCTGATACTCAGAAAACACAGGGAAACCACAATAAAAAAAACAGAAAACAAAACAAAATACCAAAATATTAAACTCAGTCTAATTAAGTAGCCAACTCTTAATATCAAAATAAAACTCAGAAAACAGATCAATAATGAAACACATCAAAGCTAACTTTGTCTACCATCAAAGTGTCAGCCAGCTTCAACCACCTGTGACTGTAACTGCATCTCCAACTGTATCTCCAAATTTTTCCATGTTCACTGCTTGACTGTGTCTGTGATACTAATTCAACCCTTCTTACAAGCATTTAACTGAGGTCAAAGCAGGGCAAACCCTTTACCTTTGGGTTTCCTGGTAATTTAGCCATTTCCAAGTCTCTGCTCAATGTGCAATCTTTGCATCTCACCCTGATAGAGCTGTCTTTTCATCACTGTTATCCCCTGCCTCCTCCCACCATGCTGACTGACTCTGAAGAATCCCTGGGTTATGTCTGCCATCTGGAGTCTGATCTTTTCATCATTGCCCCACCTGGTTTTGAAAATCCAGCTGCATCCTGTCCCATCTGCAGACGTCAATGCCTTACTGAGAAGGGAATCGAACATTCGCCAAGTCTGGGTCTCTCCCAGCTCAGGGACATGACAAACAACCTGGGAGCCTGATCTGTATTCAACCTTGGAAATTTCCTTCTCCAACATCAAACACTAGACGTGAGTGTACTATAAAATCTTCTCCATTACTATCTCTAGTACTATCTAACATTTCTTCTCCAGAATTTGCAGCTAGTTTGGGGTTTGACTGAAAACAACCTAACGGCTGCTATCCAAGTAGTGTTCAAATACATGCCATAGTCCAAGAATTGTCAAATGACAGCATGTATCAACGACTACACTTCAAAAAAAAAAAATTGCTAGACACCCTGAAACTGTGCATGTATTGGATTTAAAAAATGATTTCTCAGTAGCAATAAGCTAGATCAAGAAAACCTAGGATATGCTCCCACCACTTGCCCTGCTATTCAACTCATCCTAACTGTTTTTATTGACTGAAATTGAAGGAAGCCCAAAATATGGTCTGTCTCAAGCTACAACTGATGTGTTGAAAAGCCTTGATCCCTACTGTCATGTTCTGGTGCTTTGTCTTACCAAAATCCACCAGTTTTACTGGTCTCCAAGCATCAGTGAAGATGCATGGATTTGATACTTCAGCTGCATTCCATAGCCTTATGTATCTTTAACAACTTAGTTTAGTGTTGAACAAAACTCAACTGTATTCTATCTAAATGTCTGCTGTTAGTTACCTATGAATAATAAGGTAGTCAACTCATACTCCTAACCCCAAAAACACCAGCCAATCACTAATGAAAAACTAATAAACTTCAGTTATATCATTATTTTTATGAATTTTCTCTTCCTTTGTCACTCTGGTAGCTTGCTATTGTTGGTTATAATAGGTGCAGTATTCCACCCTGGAGGAATAACCTAGTAACTTAATTCATGCTTTGATTTTTATAATGGTTTTCTGTCTTTGTTCCTACATTGTGTCTGACTTATTATTTATCTCTTTTTGTGTTCCCGTTCTTCATCCAACCAGTTAATCCTGCTGGCAATGTGTTACTTTCCTCCAGAAGGAAAAAGCAGGTAGCTTTATCTAATCCATGATTTCCCAGGTGACTCCCAACGTGCCGTTCCTTTTAGATAAATTCATTCTGCTATCTAGCCAAATCTCTTTCCACACTACTACTAATGAGCCAAGCCCTAAGTATGAGGTTGCTTCTAAATGAGCTAAAATAAAGCTCAAACACAGATGGGGAGGTATCACAACCTATTATCCCAGCCAGAGCTGTGTGTTTGTATGTGTGTGTTGTCAAATTAGATGTTCAGTGTGTGTTATGTTGAGGATAGAGACTACTGCACTACAGTACATTCATTATAATTTCCCACTGAATATCTCAAAAGGCTCAAGTCCCTTAATCCCCCTTGATAAGACTAAGATAACTCCATTATTCTGGGAGTTACACATTCTTTTACCTCCACTGGAAGACCCTTGGAAAGTACTTTATCAACTTAGAAAAGGTTGCTGGAGAACAACATTCAATTATTCCAAGACCTCAGTGGGGAGAACAATCTGTTTCTTTAGAAGCACAAGTTCTTAACTTTCCAGAGAGGTCAGTCTTGATGTTTATTGTTCTTTCAATTGAAGAGTAATGGTCTGATACTGACAAAGGACAAATAGAAAATCAGCTTAAAAAGGTGGAGACAATGGATAAAATGGCTGTGACAAGCCAATGTATGGAAGTGGGGCAGACAACAAAAAGACAACTTGTCAGCTTAATGTAATGTAATGCAGTCCCCTAGCAGCTATATTAGTGTGTGCCAAAATATCTGCATTTGTAGGAAAGGTTGTTGGTATAATCCCAAAAAGTTGAATCTGTTCATCTGGACGTGGCGTTTTTTAGTGGGAGAAACGTTTCGTTTACCAACTGGTAACTTCTTCAAAAAACGCCACGTCCAGATGAACAGATTCAACTTTTTGGGATTCTTTTACCTGGATTATTGAGCATGCATCAAGAGTTGTTGGTATAAATTTTATACCACCAAGCTTTCCATGGGTTTTCCTTAACCATAGTGGAGATGGTGCACAGGGCCATAAAATTACTCTTTGACCACAAAGGAGGAAAAGAATCCCAAAACAGCACCATTGATTTCTGTGTTACAAATCAGTGTGGATGATACTTGGTTGTAATTGTTTTTTTATTCCTATAACAGTACTTTTAAACTCCTCCACTTGGGGCAGCAACTTGTCCCTGACCCGGAGTGGGCATTCCATCCTTTTCCGGCTAAGAACATGACCTCAGACTTGGAGGTGCTGATTCTCATTCCTGCTGCTTCACACTTGGCTGCGATCTCAATTTACTGGTCGATCTATGTCCCTATCCTCACCTATGGTCACGAGCTTTGGGTAGTGACCGAAACAACGAGATCACGGATACAAGCGGCGAAATGAGCTTTCTCCGAAGGGTGGCTGGTCTCTCCCTTAGCGATAGGGTGAGGAACTCAGCCATCCGGAAGGGGCTCAGAATAGACCCGTTACTCCTCCACATCGAAAGGAGCCAGTTGAGGTGGTTCAGGCATCTGACAAGGATGCCTCCTGGGTGAGATGTGAGGTGTTTTCTCTCGGCTGGCCTGGGAACGCCTCAGTGTTCCCCTGGATAAGCTGGAGGAGGCAGCTGGGGAGAGGGAGGTCTAGGCTTCTCTGCTTGGGCTGCTGCCCCCATGACATGGCCCCGGATAAGCGAAAGAAAATGGATGGATGGATGGATGGTTAACAGTGCTTTTTAGGGCCAAAACAAAATCTTAAAACCACCACCCCCTTTTCAAATGTTGTGCAAAAGTCTTGCGCCACCTGTCATTTCTTTATATTTCGTTAGGAAAAAGGGGAAACAGGTGCAGCATTTTAGTGAAACATGTAAATATACATGGGGATACAGTATATAAGGCAAAAAGACTGTATACTTCTAACAAGCTTGAAAGTCAATATTTAGTATGACCACCTTTATTCTTCAACACAGTCTGAACTCTCTTAGGTAAGCTTTCTTGTAATTTCTTTAAGTAGTCTTCAGAAATAGTTCAAAGGACATTCAAAGCTCTTCTTTGGATGTTGGCTGCTTTTTGTTCTGTTCTCTGTCAGGATGATCCCACGCTGCTTCAATAAATTTGAGCTCTGGGCTCTGGGAAGGCCAATCCCTGACTGACAGTGCTCTATTGTGTTTTTTTCTATCCAGGTATGCTTTTACTGCATTAGCAGTATATTTAGGATCATTGTCATGCTGAAAAATAAAGCAGCTGCCAATCAGTTCTCTAACTCCACTGGCTGAAATGCAGCCCCAAACCATGACAGAGCCTCCACCATGTTTTACAGATGGTGGTAGACACTCACTGTTGTACCTCCCTCCTGACCTCCTTTGTACATTTGAACCAAATGGATTCATCACTCCATAAGACTGACAGCCACTCTTCCACTAAGACCATTTCTGATGACGTGGACAGAGATGGATAAACTGAATGACATCTCTCAGGTCCTGTGTCAGGTCCTCCCTATTTCTTAAGGACATGACTTTCAGATAGTGTTCACCTGCTGTAGGTAGTTTTTTAGGACTTACAAGTCTTCTTTTGTCCTGATTCCACACATTTTTTAAGGACACACTGTACACCATGCTGATATATGCCAAGTTTTCTGCTACTAGCTTTTTGTGGGAGATGGTTGTGGAGAGAAAAATCATGTGGGCTGAACTCTGGCAGACAGAGTCACACCGCATCAAGTCCTTTGTCCAGGCTGTCTATGATGTTCTTCCTAGTCCATCTAACCTGCCTGCTGGGGCTTGACCAATATACCATCATGCTGCCTTTGCCAGAAGAAAGGGATCTTTGAGAATATTCTGTTCTGTGAGTTGTTGCCTGAAAGCTCTGGGAGAACACTGCTACTGCTGGTGGCACGATCAGGTGTTTAACACCATCGCTGAGAGCATGGGCGCCATCACCAACTGCCGAAAGTCAAAACAAACAAAGAAAGCCATCACCTTCATCAGAGCGAGAGAGAAGCCAAGAATAACATCTTAGGCACCTTCAGGGTTTCTCAACATGTCACAGGACTGGCAGCTGTCAATAGACCTTGGCAGACAACTGACAACAGACAAGGCTGAAAGGCAAGGTGCTAGCATGTGGAGATAGGGTACAGATGCTTTGGATGGCAGTGTCTCTGCAGGGCCTTTACTGCACTTGGCATCATAAGTGAAAGGAAAAGAAGGGCCATCTTTAACAGCATAGAGGCAGTGGAAAAAGCCTCTAGGTAGCTCTGGATAAAGACAGCAGATCCATGGGAGTGTGCTGCTAAGGCACAAGCTGAGGCTTGATCAATCTCAGCTAGGTTGCCTGAGCCTGTTGTTTGAAAGACCCAAAACACCTGATGACCTCAAGAAAAAAAGAAAAAAAAAATCACTGATGATGTGCCCTAGCTTTGCATCTAAAGATGTGTCATTACAATTGTGAATCACCTTGTTGGTGCATAAATGGTATTTTATGTCTTCTAAACTGTGTTAATTTTGGCATTTTTCATAGACTCAACTAAAGAAATGGGAACAAATTGTTTTTGCAATAGGCCACTAGTAAGAAAGTTCCTAAAGACACAATTTCAAATTGGTCTCTTTTCTAAGTTGTCTGTTATGTGTAGACACAACACTGGTTCATCCCTTGAATTAGGTGCCTTTTTAATCCTTGAATGATTCATAGGTCAGTGTTAAGTAGCTTAACAAAAAATATATATATTAAAATAAATAAATAAAATATGCCGAAAATGGTCAGGTACAAGGACTGCACTGAAAATGAGTGAAAAAGCAACCAATGTTCAAAGAAAAACTTGAACATGTGAGAAAGAGAGCCTGGAGAAATATTGCTCAAGACAGACTTTCTTGAAATTTTTTTTATTACAAGAAAGTCTGTCTCCTTGGAAGCCAAATATACAAAAATGTAGCATGACTCAAGACTTTTGTGCAGCACTGAGAGCATCACCTAATGCCTTCTTTGGAGGAATTACAACCCTGGTCATGCAAGATTATTAATATTAAATTATTCCTATGGATACTACAGGTTTCCTCTATCTTTTTCTCATTTCATTCTTGTAAAAAGTCTTTGGAATTAATTTTGTCTTTGGTTCAAAATTCCAGCTCATCTCCACCCCCAACAGGTGGTCAAACTTAAAACCTATTACACTGTATCTGTGTCAATCACTCTTACCGTGTTTTATCTGTGTCCCATCCTGCTTCTGTCCCTCTCAGCTCACTGAGCCAGGTCTCAGTGTGACAGCACTAAAAAGAGATTTTCTTCTACTTCCATGCAAATCCTCTTTGTCATCATTTTTTTCTCTTGATCTGTCTCTCTCACATCATCAGTCTATCATCTGTCTCCTTATGTTAAGGTTAGGTTTTGGCTAATTTAAATCATTGAGTAAATGTTTTGGCTAATTTTAGTCAATTTTCAAGGTCCAAAAACATACAGAATTTAGTGTATTTTCTCACACACAACCTCTTAACAACTAATTAATTAATCGCTTCACCTGTCAGGTCTTTTTCCATCAGCAGAAAGATGGCAATTTCATTCCTACAAAGTGAGACCATGGCTGATTTACAGCACCATTAAAATTGCCCTTGAAGGGAAAGGTAGGTAATCTCACCAGATCACCATCTCACACTTAAATGAGTTCATTTTTGAACAAAAACAACATCTGCCAGAATCGTTAAAACACCATAATATTAAGAGTGAGGGAGATGAACATTCCCAACCATCCATGTAAACACACACAAACACAAAAACATGTTCCTCCTTTTACCAACAGCTGTGACCCAATATTCCTGCTTTAACACACATTTTTATGAACTGAGGTAGCTCAAAAGGAAATCAGTGTAGAGTGAGGTGACTTAAGATTGGCCTTCTTGTTTGTTTGTTACTTTCTAAGCAGCATTTCTTGTTAAGTTACACATTAAAATGGCAGAGCATTAAAATTCTCCCATAACTCAAGCTAAAAATGAATTAAGTAACTTGACCAAAATCAATTACTGTGGCTAAATGAAAAAAGAAAAATGCACATCTTTTTCAAAACACTATATGCGAAGACACAAACACTTACACATGCCTACTACAAAATGAACACAAACACAGAGTAATTCACATTCAGTGGCATATTCTTACATGTGCACACACATATCATATCAGTGACAGTGACAGGGATAATCCAGCTGACATATTTATAGATCAAATCAAATTGAAGTTCCACCTATCAAGTCAGCATGAAGGTCATAAGTGCAGACAGAGAGACAATCTCTGTGTCTATTAGTGCCTACTGGAGTGTATATTCAAGTATGGAGACATATTATTCCTACAATGACATTGTGCGGACTGTCCTGTCATCTTGACACACCCTAACCCTGCAAAGTTAACTACATAATGTCATGGTAAAAATTTGTTTGGGGGTTTTAGAATAAGTTTTGCAATAAAGTATTTTGAGGTGATGGTTAGGTCAAGAGGTCAACACAATGTCATTCTACATGCCATAATAGGGCAAAATAAGTAGTAATGAAGTGGAGAAAGTTATGTTGGTGTGTAAGGACAAAGATTATAAAAATTGTGCAAAAACTAACAAACTAGGTCTTACACTGAGTTACTCAAAAGCTTCCGCTTTTTGTGGTTTCCTGCAGTCCATCATTGTTAGTGTCCTGTCTAGATAAAATAATATTTTTGATTACTTAACCTTAAACCAAGTCTTCCCTTTACATTATGTAGAATTGTTTTTTGTCCCATAAGGAACACAATGTTCCCACAACATAAATTTGTAAACAGCTTCATGTCCCAACATCATGCGTAACACAAGTACACACATGCATGCACAACTGTTTTAATCATGCATCACTGAAAAATCTAAATTTCTAAAAAATTAATATTCACTAGTGACAACAGCCTAATGACTTTGATGATCCTCTCACCTTTCCTCTATTACTACCAGGACATTAACATTTTCGTTCTAAGTGAAATATCTCCATATATATTGGATGAATTGCCTTTAAATTCAGCACAGGGATTTTTGTTCCCCTCAATACTGATTCCCTTTCATTATAGTAGTGCCACTATCAGGTCAAAAATATAATAGGATATATATCGGTTTGTAACTAAATATCTTTGAAATTAATGACATTCCGATCACTCACTGTTGTGCTTTGTGTTAACACACTAACCATGATACAAGTAAAATGGTGAATCTGGTAATCATTATACCTACTAAATGCCCACATTGTTAGCTTGAAACACTTTTTTGTTTAACCTAAATACCCAAAGTTTTAACATTAGATAATGTTGAAAGAAACAGTGCACAAGACAGGTGAAGAAGAAGCAGGGTGGAGTTGGTGGAGACGAGTGTCAGGAATGATTTGTGATGGAAGGAAAGGGAAGGTTTACAAGATGGTAGTGAGACTGGGTATGCTGTGTGGTTTGCAGAAGACAGAACTGACAAAACACAGGAGGCAGAGGTGGCAGAGTTGAATATGCTAACACTTTTATTGGGAGTGACCAGAATGGACAAGATTAGAAATGAGTACATCAGAAGGACAGCTCAGGTTGAGCAGTTTGGAGACAAAGTTAGAGAAGGAAGGTTGAGATGGTTTGGACATGCAGAGGAGGGATAGTGGATATATTGGATAAAGGATTTTGAAGATGGAGCTTTCCAGACAGGAGGAAAAGAGGAAGTCCACAGAGGAAGTTGATGGATGTAGTGAAGGATGACATGCCAAAGGTTTGTGTGACAAAAGAAGAAAATTTATAAATTATTCCTTCATGGCTGAATCAAGATAAATGTCTGTTCAACAGAGATTGAAGTCCAATAAGGCTTTGGTAATGAATTGCCTTACCCATACCATTTTGAAATAGCTTACTGGATCATTTTCCCTCTTATACAATGTGACTGATATTAGTAACATGAATGTATATTGATAGTTTGACATGTATGTACTGTAAAGCATAAGCAGCCAGCAAATGTATTTTTTTCACCCACACACAATTAATTATGTTTTAATATGCACTGTTTCCCTTTAAATCCTTTAATAACATTAGTTTCTTTCTTTCTTTGCTGGAAGCAAACTTGTTCTGTATAGCTGTTATTTTAGAAGAGCACAAATTCAGAATGTGACAAGCACTCTGTATTTTCAACTACATAAGTTCAAAATGATAATAATGCAGGTCAGTCAGAATTGGTTGTTTACATCAGTAAGCCTCATTATCATAAGGTGTTTAAATGCTAAACGTGTTTCAGAGTGAGATTTAACAAGCTGATGAGGACTTGACCTGAGTATTACAATTCATCAGAAATAGATTAGGTTGGTATCTGTGTGTGTGTGTGTTTGTGAATGCTTAAAAAGATGTAGCTCTAAAGCATTGAATCTGCTGGATGTCAGCCCAAAAACAAAGCTCAAAACACCATGACCCTTTCTGCTTTTGTAATTTGTCTCTGACCACCTTTTTGTGTGTGCACTGGTACGAGTATATGGAGGTCTTATGTGTAAGGTTTGGCAAATCTGTGGTTAACAAAAACAAACAAGCCTTGTTTAAAAATTTGAGCTACACTATCCACATTTTCTTTTCTTAAGGGCTTACAAATACTGCATAGCACATGATTCATTTCTTTATTATATATAATTTACGTATACACTACTGGTCAAAAGTTTTAGAACACCCCAATTTTTCCAGTTTTTTATTGAAAATTATGCAGTTTAATGTCTCATTGCATTCTGAAATGAAAGCATAGTACAAATAAGCATTTGGAGTTAATAAAGAAATCATGAAATGAATTTATAGACCAAAATGTATTCTAAACTTTTGACTCATCAAAGTAGCCACCTTTGGCAGATATAACAGCTGAACACACTCGTGGGATTCTTTCTACAATAGAAGTCAAATATTCTTCAGAAAGTTCTTCCCATATCTGTTGCAGAAGTTCTCATAAATGTGTGGCACTTTTAGGTTGCTTTGTTTTCACTCTTCTGTCCAGTTCATCCCAAACCAGCTCGATGGGGTTTAAGTCTGGAGACTGTGCTGGCCACTCCATGTTTTCAAGCTTACCATCTAGTTCTTTTTTCCTGAGGTAGTTCTGGCATAGCTTGGACTTATATTTTGGATCATTATC
>VUQS01068779.1:0-10384 GCA_015108495.1 Heterochromis multidens
AAAATGAAGGGAAAAAAAAAGCTCTAATAAGCCATAAAAGATACATACAGCCTTACAATCCTAAATAGCTGCCATCAGATCTGCAACAGTAACAATGAAACAGAAAACACTGTCATACAAAGCAGACAGTACATTGTTTTGTTAAAGATTCCTGTATGGACTGGTATAATACGAGAGGTATTTCTGTTAAAATGTCCTTCTAAAATGTATCATCTAGATTACTTGTTGCTGCTTCTTTAAGGAGCCGAGGGACACCTGTGTAAAAGTGTGTGTATTGCTGGGTAAGGTTTTTCCCTTAGCGTCTGATAGCAGTAGGCTGTATTCTCAAGAAAAGGTTAAAAGAAAGCAGCTACAGCATCTCTAGATATCAGCCACAGCTGAAATAACTGATGCACATGCATCCTCTATTAGTGATTATTGTACTTTGATTGATACAATCTGCAACCACTAGGTGGAGCAGTGATGCTGCTAAACAGACTGGGGTTATTTAAACCAGAGGTTCCCCTGACACAGGCGTTGCTGTCAAGTGAGAAGCAAACAGTTTTTAACCGTGTTGAATTGTGTTGGCACGTGCTTCTTCATGCTTGACTGTGTTGGTTTTTGTTGATGTTTTTGCAAGTTAAAAACTGAATGAACTCCTTTTATTTATCAAGAAGATTGTAAATCGCATTGCTGGGTTTCTCCACTTTCTCCTTTATCATCTACATTAGACCTTATTAAATTAAAAAAAACAAAAAACAAAACATGGTTTAAAGAAAGCAGCTACAGCAAAACCACTACAGATCTAGATATCAGCCACAGCTTAAACAGCTGATGCACATGCATCCTCTATTAGTAACATTATTTATAGCATCACTGAATGACATGTCTGATATATCTGTCAAAAACAGTTCAGACACTGAGTGCTTATAAACTTTCATCTAGGCTGTGATGTAAACCTCCATTTGATAAGTACGGTGCGTACTCCTGTATGAGAACAGGTGCATTTCTCAACATCTCCTGAAAATGCCTGACTGTTGCTGCATAAAGCGCCCTCTGCAGCACCAGCGTCCTGAACAGATTGATGGGCTCTGCTCTGCGAATCATCTGAGGAACCTGGACCTCTTCTGGCACTTTACCATTCCCAATCATAACATGGTTAAGTCTTTTTTCCTGCAGGCTCCTCTGCACAAAGCTGAGCAAATCCTGGAGCCTGTGCTGCATACTGTCAATGCTCCACGCGGAGGGTTTTTTATTCAGCAACAAGTGCAACAGAGCAGTCTTTAAGTGATAGTTAGTAAGGCCACTTTTTCCAGTGAGCCCTGACTGCTTTCTGTGTAAGAAAGTAAGAATCTGGAGGCAGTGTAAATGACAGGACTGTTTTGGTAGGCGTTTAGAGAAATGTTTCAGCAAATTCCTCTCGTAGACAGCGACAGAGAGGGGCCAGTAAGGGTCTGGGAAGCTGTCAACATCCGATGGAAAGTGTGAGACAAAATAAGCTTCTGTATCCTCGAGTCGGACCACAGGGACAACGTTCATTACGATGACTTTCCCTGAAGGGAATCGGATCTTCAGAGCACCAGCAGCATCCAGGTTGCGAAAGGTAACCTCAAAGTCATATTTGTGAGAGATGCGTCCCCATGCTTTGGTTACAGAGATCTGAAACCACTTCATGACTTGGTCTTTCGCTAAGAGGTTTGTGTCTCTGGAGCACAGCAGTTCATCAGGACTGAGGCTGACTTTGTGCGTGTCATTCCTGCCATGCAAGAGACAAAGCATGTCCTCTCCAAGGTTTGCAGAGCCACAGAGGCAGCTCTCCCAATTCTCCCCAGACCTGGTCACCTTTATTTTGCCACAGCCTTGCATATCAGGAGGTATGTCACTGGAGGAGTTGCACCACAGGTGGTATTGGAAGGAGTGCAGATCTGGAGGTGAGAAAGGCACGATGAGGTCACATGTGAGAGGTTTGCACACCTTCCAAGACTCAAACATGCTTCCAATGCCAACAAAGTCCCCAACTTCCATGTCTGTCTCCCTATCGCATACACTCCTGAGTGACTCAAGCAAGTCATCCGCAAAACCTTCGACAAACTCCCTCACCCTCCAGTTTTCATGGGCTGAAGTGTAGGTGCATTTATCACAGAAGTTGCTCAGGATGTCCTTATCCAGTACCATTATTCTGGGGCTGATGGATCCACTCTCTGAAAAAACATCTTCCTCCTCAACTGGCCGGATTTCTGCATCAGCCAGATCCACCCTGCACATCTCGATAGTGAAGAATATTATGAAAGACACGGTGCTCCAAAAGTACCAACTATAACCTTCCTCTGAGCTGGCTTCCTCCTGCTTGGAGTCCAGCTTTGAAAGCTCTTTATCCAACTTGGCCTGCTCCATTTTCAGTCTCGCCTCATGCTCCCGCATTCGAGCAATCAGCTCCTCATCCTGGTCCGGGAGTGTGGTGTTTTCATGCGGAAAGAGCAAGGGATGGTTTAATATGGCAGCAGCCACCACCACACACAGCCGTGCAATGGCCCCCTGCATCTTCAGCTAGTTTCTAACATGCACATTCAAACAGATCCTGAAACAGAAACAAAAATAGATTTAGAGCAGATACAAGTGGTTTGGGGACAACAGTGAACACTGCTGTACTGAAATCATATTTGTATATAAAATCCAGTTATTTTTGATCAAGTGCTCCACCCATCAGGGGAAGCACAGACTGTACCTCTAAATATAGAGGCAGTGCGTTGAGTGACGCACTTGTCCAGTATCAGGCTTTGCAACACAGGAGGAAGGAAGATCGAGCCCGCGAGAAGAACATTGCCCTCCTCTGATAACCATATTTAGTTACCACACATTGTGCCTGTTAACATTTACATCCTTTTATCTAAGATATAACAAAACAACACTGCTTTCTTAAAAAAAGAAAAGAAAAATTCCAAGTTTGTACACTGCAATTCAGCTTCAATGTAGAACAATGCGGAAAACACTTCACATTGACTTAATATTTGCTTTCCTGGATTTCATCAGATAGCCAACATTCAATATACAGTGGGAAAGTTTGAACCAGAATTTACCCCTGTCTGCTGTTTTCACTCACTATTTAGTATATGATATTATCCCAAAAACCTGAATCTGTTCATCTGGACGTAGCGTTTTCCACTGAAAACGCTACGTCCAGATGAACAGCTTCAGCTTTTTGGGATTCTTTTACCTGGATTATTGAGCATGCATCAAGAGATATATGATATTATGTTATTTGGCTGCAGCATACATGTCCAAATAGCTCAGGTAGTGCCACAAAAAATGATCAATTCACTGCTTGTACTTTACAATTTTACAGATGTTTATATGGTAAAAAATTAAGAAGCATCAGTGCCTGGATGGGTGGACTGAACAACTGAAACTACCAACACTGACATGAATAATATATAGTCATATGAGGTGCCAAAAATGAGGCTTCCTTTAGCACATAAGTGAAACAAGAACAGGGAAGTGCACATGCATCATGATCTCACCGTAACATCATGAGATGATGAACTGTTCTCTGCTAGACTCAAGCTTTTAAAAAGACAGCAGTAATCAAGTATGTGAGGCTACAGATCCGGGGGAAACTTCCCATGACTTACTCACTGGGAAGAATTCCAACACTTGCACTGATGAGTCCACCCAAACAAACAATGAGCCAGACAAGAGCCTCAAGATGTAGTTCTTTTCAATCATTTAGGATTAGTGATTGCTACATAACAGCAACATAACTTAAGACTGAATCTTAAGTATTTGCAACTGAGGGTTCAAAACATTTACATATAGTTAAAGAAGAACAGACTGTCAAAGGTGGATTAAGTACCCAGACTCCTTACTTAAACACCACTATGTGAAAACATTACAGCATTGTTAAGTATAAGTGGGTTTTTTTTCATTTTAGGAAGGGTAAAAGAAAAGTTTTAGTGTCCCTCATTTCAGATTTCTGTGGTCTGTCAGGTTTAAATTGGTAAAGACGGCCAATAGGCAGAATTCATAATCAACTGGAAAACTAATCCCAAGAAGCTGCACTTAATATATAAATGCACTTATGATGGTACTGAGAGCTCAGTGAACTACAGCTTGAGAAAACACATCTCTCTACCACACATGCATTTAAGAAGAAATTCTACAGAAATACCTGAAGTTAAGCACCTTTATTAGGCCTCCTGGTAACATGAAGCCTGTCCCAGTTTATGATTATGCTTAATTTGTTTAAAAGGACACATTAATCAACAAGAGCAGTTATTTCCATCATGTAAATACAGTCATGTGAAAGACAAATTTTCCATAGGACTATATGCAGTCCTGGGAAAAACTAAGCATACCCCATGATTCAGTAGCTCGTAGAACCACCAGTCTCTCATATATTTTGGAGGAATTTTGGCCCACTCTTCTTTACAAAGTTGCTTCAGTTCATTGAGGTTTGCAGGCATTTGTTTATGCACAGCTCTCTTAAGGTCCTGCCACGGTATTTCAGTCAGGTTGAGGTTTTCTTTTTCAGCCATTCTGTTGTAGATTTGCTGTTGTGCTTGGGATCATTGTCCTATTGCATGACCCAGTTTGGGCCAAGCTTTAGCTGTTGGACACATGGCCTCACATTTGACTCTAGAATACTTTGGTATACAGAGGTGTTCATGGTTGACTCAATAACTGCAAGGTGCCCAGGTGGTATGAGGTGTTTGTGCTGATATGCTGTGTTTGGTTTTCTCCAAACGTGGTGCTGTGCATTATGTCCAAACATCTCCACTTTGGTCTCGTCTGTCCAAAAGGACGTTGTTCCAGAAGTCTTGTGGTTTTGTTCAGATGTAACTTTCAAAAATCTAAGCTGTGCTGCCATGTTCTTTTTAGAGAGAAGAGGCTTTCTCCTGGCAACTCATCTAAACAAGCCATAATGTTCAGTCTTTTTTTAATTTTACTGTCATGAACTTTAACATTTAACATGCTAACTGAGGCCTGTAGAGTCTGAGATGTAGCTCTTGGGTTTTTTGCAATTTCTCAGAGCATTGCACAGTGAATTTTCTGGGACGTCAACTCCTCGGAAGATTGTGACATTTTGTTAACACACTCCAGATGAGCAAACTGCCAAACTTCTGCTTTCATAGAGGTGCTGACACTTGCAGATGATCCATTAATAAAGTGCATTTGAATAGCAGTACCTGGCTGCTACTTACCCTCTTAATTCCTGTGAAAGCAGCATACTCAGTTTTTCACAGAACTGCATAAAGTCTTGACATGACTTTATGCCACATTTAGCCATACAGGCTACTTTTCATCTGCAATCTCTAGAAGGTTAATGGTATTTTATAGACAGTAGAAGAAAACCACAGATGCAAAAGCATCTAAACATAGATAAGATCCAGAAGCATATGAATAATAAAGCAAAGATATAAGCATATGTGGTCAGTGCTTTGTTTTCTGTATTTGCACATTACTTTTTGCTTTGCTTCTGTTGCCAGATGTGTTAATACATCTTAATTCCCATGATTAGTCTATTTTATGATGTGTTCAGCTAAGCTTGCTTTAAAATGATTCAGGTACAGGAGTGAATGCAAGATGTTTCCACCACCGCAACACCACCCTACATCCAATTATCTCGTGGTGGTGCAGGGGGAAAATACTAGACAGCAACTCTCCCACTCTGACGTAGCTGCGTGCTGACACAGTGACGTGGTTAATAGCCCTATGAGTGGTCACCTCCTCTGTTGTCCTAGCAACAAAATAGAAAGGCGCTCATAAGGGAAACAGACACAAAAAAAATATTATTCCAGACTCATGAGTCACTTCACAGGCTGGTCGCCTAACAAACGCTGCTCTGTTTCATCCTGCGTGGAGCTTCATAAAGCGACAAAGAGCAGCTGAAAAGTGCCTTGCATAATCTGGTAACATAACTACACGCTCAGCAGCTTGGGGCTCCTGTCGTCCCATCAGCAAGTTTGGAGAAGTACGCGTAAAAGACGAATGTGATCGTAAAAAGTTGGCAAACCTACCTGTGTGGTGTTTCTGGGTGAGTTCATGGTGACAAAGTTCATCTGGCGGATCATCCGGTGAGAGCGGCCTCATGCAAACAACGCGGGGACCGTTTCTCAGCTTCCTTCTGACATTTCCTCACTGCGCGCTCCACCCATGCAGAGAGAGAGGGACCGCCCTGCCTCCTTTCATCACCCAGAACAGCAGGGACTTTCTGAACTGTGAGGAGCAAGGCTTGCGTATCATAACAGGCGTGCATTGAAATGAAGTGTTACTTATTAAAGTCATCCAGAACTTTAGATCTACCTTAAATCAATCTGTATTTAACTATCAGCGGAATTACTACACTTTAAATCTATTGCAAAACAGATAATCATAGCCATGTTACATTGTAGTTTATAGCTAAATGGTTAATTCAGCTCAAGTGTAATGTAATCTGAATATTTCTTCAAATTGGTGACTGTTATGCTTTTGTGATTGTTACACAATGGCACAGTTAGTGTACAGTCATTGAGTGCTCTAAAAACATCTACATATTGATATAATGGTCAATTAAAAAATAACAAATGTACTGTGCTTGATGTTCATGGATAACAATCTCAGTCCACCTTGGAAACGGCACAAAAATGCACAGTAATAAGCCTATTAGTAGTAATCCTATGCCACAGGAGTGACCACCCCAGATCTGATAGGCCGTTGTTCACTGAAACTGTGAAACTACTTTTTCCCAATGCAAGTGAAATTAGCATTACATGACGTAACAGCAGCCAGGTCCTGGATTGGACCAACGGTGGGAGTTGTGACGTGAATGGTTACATAGTAGCGTCATGTTAAATTTATAGTTACTAGATTAATGAGTCACGTACAGGATCACATTAAAGATCAATTATTATTAAGTTTTAAACCAGCTAAATGTACCTGGCGTACTGATTACACACCAAAATGGGCTCTCTCAGTTCTTTTTTTTTTTAATGTAAGTTTTCACCTAGTAAATGTTTAATTCCAGTAAACAGTCAGCAGACATTAAAGCTGTATATTTGCCTTCTTAACTCTCCCACTGGGAGAACAATTAATTCCTTTATCGTGGTCAGAAGTTTGCATACACTCATCATGGGCATTATGGTAATTTGGGGTTTTTAATCATTTCTTTGAACTGTTTTTTTTTTTTTTTTCCGGTGGAATGATTGTACAGCACACATCTTTAATGACTTACAAAAAAACTTTTAAATTGGGTGCTGAATTTGTTTTGGATTTTCTCTAATCTAAAGTATACATACAGACTCAAATATATACATACACCCCCACTAATATTTGGTTAAATGTCCCCTATCAAGTTGGACCTGAACCAGATGCTTTTGGTAGCCATCAACAAGCTTCTGGCATAAATCTGGCTGGATGTTTGACCACTCTTCTTGGCAGAATTGGTAGAGTTCATTTAAATTGGTTGGTTTTCTAGCACAGACCTGGCTTTTAAGTCCACAAATTTTCAGTAGGGTTGAGGTCAGGGCTTTGGGAAGGCCATTCCAGAAGCTTAATGTTAGCCTGCTTTATTCATTCCAAAACCAGTTTTGATGTGTGTTTGGGATCACTGTTCTTCTGGAACACCCAATTGTGTCCAAATTTCAACTGTATAGCTGTGTATTTGAGGTGAAGTTGAAAAATTTGGAGGTAGTCCTCCTTTATTATTCCATCCACTTTGTGTAATGTACCAGTACCACTGGCAGCAAGACGGCCCCAGAGCATGATGCTACCACCACCATGCTTGACAGTTGGTACAGTGTTCTTAGGTTTGAAAGCCTCACCTTTACTCCTCCAAACATACCTCTTGTCATTGTGGCCAAATATCTTAATCTTTGTCTCATCTGGCCATAAAACTTTTCTCCAGAAGGTATTTGGCTTGTTCGTGTGGGCAGCTGCAAATTTCAGTCGAGCTTGAAGGTGTCGTTTTGGAGCAGGGGCTTCTTTCTTGTTCGGCACTCTCTCAGTCCATGGCGATGTAGAACTCACTTCACTGTGGACAGTGATGCTGGTGTTTCAGCAGTTTCCAGTTCATGGCAGGCTTGAGCCTTGGTGGTTCCTGGGTTGTTTCTAAACATCCTAACCAATTTCCTTTCATCTGAGGGTGACAGTTTGGGTCTACTTCCAGACCTCGGCAAAGCAGTGACACGTCCGAATAATGTTTTTGAACTGATGATCTTGGAATCTGCAATTGTTTAGAAATGGGTCCAAGAGAATTTCCTAACTTCCGTTAATCTGCAGTTCTTCTTTTTAGATCTTCACTGAGTTCCTTGGACTTTCCCATTGTTCTGAGTATTGGTCAGTCCAATGAGTGCTGTCAAACAAATCCGTTTTATGCTGGCAAAGAGAAACTACCAATTGTATTCAATCATGATGATAACAAGAAGTTAATTGGCCTTGACCTTGTCAAGTTAAAAGACTGTAGAACCTTTAGCACCACTTATTAAAAGATTTAAGTGAGTGCATGTATATATTTGACCCTGTATGTATAATTTTGACCTTGTGTGGATTAGAGAAAATAACACTCTAACACTCATGGCCATGACGAATGTATATAAACTTTTGACCACAACTGTATATAGAGATACATAAGACAGTCTGACATCTATGCACATCAGATAACCAACAACAGGAGCTGCAAAAGAAGAAACTAAATCATCACTATGTAATTCCTTAACTCTTATATTTGACATAGTTTAACTATAGTTAGTTTAGCTAGTTTTAACCACATCATCATAATTAAACTCCTGAAATGTAGTTTTGACTGTTGAGGTTAGTGTGCAGCATCAAAGATTTGGTAACACATGGTAAGAATTTCACTTCAACAGCAGCTATTTTATCTGTAACAAGAAATATTTTGCAACCACAAGGTGGCACTTTGTAATTGAATTATGGCAAAAGAATAGGGCAGGACCCACAAGATGGGACACAACTCATTCCTTACAACAGGTTCCTGAGATATGAACAAAAAAATCACAACTGTGGCCTTCAGAAGCAGATATTACACAGTTTTGTACATAAACACACAAACCCATCAACATGCTTCCAATTATTTATACACAGTGTTGCACCAGTGTTTGGAGATCATATTTGAATAACAACCTAAAATCTATACTTATGCATTATTTTCATCATGATAAATGAATGCAGAGCCATTAGGCAAGGCTTTCATTTTACTAAAAAAAAATCTTGGCACACATGACCAAAAAACTTATGTTGTCTGGATCTTGTTTGATAGGAAAAAGCAGGAAATGTTTTGTATGTTATGTAATAACATTTTGCTTTGTCAGAGATGACAAACTCGGAGAGAAACATGGGAACTGGGGACTAGTTAAGAGATCAGAGAGTCTCTGTTTTTTCCAGTTTTATTTTCTCTCACAGTTTACCTCAGCTGCTGAATGCCTTACACTTGCCTGGCTTTAGCTTAGGGTTGATTGTATAAAATTTTCAGCAATCATATCTTCTTCCTTTTGCCACTTTCTGTTGTACACTAGTACTGGAAACCTGTGGTTTTCATTCCACTAGCACTCGACACGCTGTCTGTTATTAAGGATGTTGTAGCTTGACTCCTTCTGTTTGACACGTGATAATTTCTGTGGCATCTTCTGCATCACAAGGCATCCTGTGTAGAGTGTCACCCATACATGGGTAAAAGATTTTGAAAATGTTTAAGTCTCTTGTGCAGCATTAATGTTATCTACATAAACCCAAGAGCAACAACATATCTGAAGATCTTTTTAAAGTATAAAATACAAAAAATGAATACTTTAATACTACAGTGCCTTGCGAAAGAATTCATCCCTCTTGGCATTCGTCAGGTTTTCTTGCCTCACAACCTGGAATCAACATGTTTCGCAATGACATTTCATGTGATGGATCTGCACAAATTAGGCTACGTTGGTGAAGTGAAATGAAAAAAAAATATAGAAAAATGAACTTTTAATAAATTAAAATCTGAAGATTGGCATTCAATTCAATTCAATTCAATTCAATTTTATTTATATAGTGCCAAATCACAACAAAAGTCACCTCAAGGCGCTTTATATTGTAGGGTAAAGACCCAACAATAATACAGAGAAACCCCAACAATCAAACGACCCCCTATGAGCAAGCACTTGGCAACAGTGGGAAGGAAAAACTCCCTTTTAACAGGAAGAAACCTCCGGCGGAACCAGGCTCAGGGAGGGGCAGCCATCCGCCGCGACCGGTTGGGGGTGAAGGGAGAAAGACATGCTGTGGAAGAGAGCCAGAGATTAATAATAGCTCATTAAATGCAGAGAGGTGTAAAAACACGGTGAGAGAAAGAGAAACACTCAGTGCATCATGGGAAACCCCCAGCAGCCTAGGCCTATTGCAGCATAACTAAGGGAGGATTCAGGGTCACCTGATCCAG
>VUQS01068780.1:0-14836 GCA_015108495.1 Heterochromis multidens
CTGCAATGTTGTTGTTTCGGATTGCAGATTCTGTGGCTGTGATCAGTTCCACTAGCGGGATTTGTCTTGGTGTCACAGCAAAATTCAACCCTTTTGCAAGGATGTTTTTCTCTGGTCATGGCCATTGATCAATGGTCATGGCAATTTGTATACTAATGATCATGAAACTGACCTTATGGCCCATTGTTAGTCAGTGGTGCTGGTTTCGGTCATTATGCAAATGTACTGTTTATAAGGTTGGGGAATCTTGCAGTCAGCTGAGACTGAAGAAGTCACTTGGATAAGTTGACGAAACGTTTCTCCCACTAAAAACGCTACATCCAGATGAACAGATTCAGCTTTTTGGGATTCTTTTACCTGGATTATTGAGCATGCATCAAGATATCTGTTAAACTGTCCCAAATGAAATGTATTTGTGTGATTAACACAACGATAGTTGAGTACCTTAAATTGTACAGATGTAAGAACACTGTTCTGTCATATTTACTAGAAAGCCAAAATTTTATGTGCAAGATGATGAGCTGTCTTTAAACTGTTGGTGTTTCCACAGGCAACAGACACAACACTACACCAACCAACTGGCAAAAGAAACCAACAAGCACCTGAAAGAGCTGGGATCAATCCCATTGCCCTCATCCCCTTCAGAGCAAGTAAGTACTAGTTTCCTAATGTCACTATGGGCTCAGAGTAGGGTTAAAATCACAAGTAATACCATTGGTTGATTTTGCAAAACTGTAAAATAAATATGCACATGAAATTTAAGATTGTGCATCTAAAAGTATGACTTTTGACCCTGTTCTTACACCACAAGCTGAGTGGACAGTAGTGCTGATGGATAAATTTAAATTTAATCCTAACATACAGGGGGAAAAAAAAAAAACTCCAAAAACAAACATTGTGATAAAACTGCATGTGGGGCACAGTGTAACATGCATAGAACACACCTTTACCGTATTTACAGTATGTCATAATTGGGGATGTGCGCGACTACTTGACTAATTGTTTCTGTTGTCACTAGTCGGTACCAGACGTACTAGTCGTTTAATCCAATTGTCTTACATTTTATTTGATGCCCGATGCCGGTAAATTGTTGTGTCCAAAATGCTATGCAGCCATCTGCCACCAGATGGAGCATCGTTGTTGAGAAACACCATAAATCTGTTAATCTAGGCGTGATCTTTTTGTTAACGCTATTATTGTTAGCTTTTTCAAAGGCGAAAGAATGAGATTGTGGATACAAGCGGCGGAAATGAGCTTTCTCTGAAGGGTGGATGGGCTCTCCCTTAGCAATAGGGTGAGGAGTTCAGTCATGCGGGAGGGGCTCAGAGTAGAGCCGCTACTCTCCACATCGAAAAGAGCCAGCTGAGGCGGTCGCGTCCTGGGTAAGGTGTTCCGGCCAGGCATATCCTACCGGGAGGAGGCCCTGGGCTAGACCCAGGATACACTGAAGAGATTATCTCTCTCGGCTGGCCTGGGAACACCTCGATGTTTCCCCGGACAAGCTGGGGTGAGGGAAGTCTGGGCTTCCCTGCTTAGGACGACCCGACTCCAGAGAAGCAAAAGAAAATGGCTGGATAGTGTGTTTTGTTATTTTAAATGTTAACTTTTATTGAGGTTGATTGTCATGAATTTTCGAACGGCGCGCCTCGTTCATAATGCACATCACAATGCGCCACATTTTTCAGTCGCAATTTATTAGTTTTTCGGATATTAATTTGTCATATTGTAATATGTGAACACTTTTTGTAGTAACATGTTTTCATACCATATTTAACATCCGCTTATTTTAAGTGTTTTTCTTCTTCGTTGTCTGGAGTATAACGTGCTACGTTCATAATGCACGACACAAGGTGCCGCACAGTTAAGCGGTTTGATGCATTATTGAAGAATGTGATTAATGGTTTCAAATGCCTTTGTTTAGACAGTTTTTGGCATTGTCCATTAAACGTTCTCAAATGTAACTTGATATCTTAGTGCTTCTTAGTTTTAGACTAGTCGGTTAGTTTAATTTTTTTTTCCCTTCTTTAGTTGACTAAGAAATTAGTCGCCAGGAACATCCCTAGTCAAAATTTGAGCACATTTCAGATGTGATGACATAATAAATGGCTTTGACATTTCTTTCCAAACTTTGAAAGAGTTTGTAAAGAAATACAGCAGAGTTCTTGAGATCAGTCAGTTACAATAATTCAATCTTTTTTTTTTTTTTTTTTTTTTTTTTTTTTTTTTTTTTAACTCAATTTCAGTCCAGTCCTTGTATGTTGCCATTTTCAGAGGAATGTTTTTTGTTTGTTTGTTTGTTTGTTTGTTTGTTAAGCCACTTAACACTGACCTATGAATCATGAAGCATAAAAAAGGCACCTAACTCAAGAGATGAGCCACGGTTATGTCTGGACATAACAGACAACTTAGCAAAGAACCAGTTTTAAATTGTACCTTCAGGCACAGGGAGAAAAGGCTGAGGTATGCCAAATTACACAAGAACTGGACTGAAAATAAGTGGCAACAGGTCTGATTGAGCAATGAATCCAAATTAGAAATTTCAACATTATTGAAGCAGTGTGGGATCAACTTGACAGAGAACGGAACAAAAGGCATCCAACATCCATCTTAAACAAGAAAGCTGAGTTCAGGCTGTGTTAAAGAAAGTTCTTGACAAACACATAGTGGAGTGTTAAGGGGTGTCAACAGTGGACGCCTTGAATGTCCACTGTCAGCAACAAAGCAATGCACTGACGGTGGGCTCTGGTTGCCTAGACAACCCTGTCATATGTCAATCAGCAGTATCCTTTGCTTTCATTGATGGATGGATGGTCACCTTGAAGTTGGGGAAAAGTTAAACTTGGAGACCCGCCCTCTTTGTGCCGCCTATGGTTATTTTCCCCATCGTTACTTGAAGTCACTGGATGTCACTGACTTTCTGTTGTCTTCGTTAGCCACGTTGGTGCAAATGGCTTCCTGTGTGGATGTCCCTTAAGAGTCAGATGTATAAACTTTGCACAAAAAGTAAGGAAATTTGTGTTTGGTCAATTATTTCAATGTTCCTTGGCAATAAATCTTATACCGTTGGAAAGCCTGTTTATTTCCCCTTAAATGGTGCCACATTTGTAAGGAAAATGCATTTGTGGGTTGAGCAGCAGAGGTTAAGTATGTAGGTTGTCTTTAAAGAAGGAAAAAAAAAAAGTCCTTTAAGGCCACCCTTCCTTTTTCTAACTTTCTTCTCATTAATGTCCTCTGATTTAATTGTGATTTCACTTCTGAAACCTTCCGCTCTCTAACACGTTCCTCTTCTGCTCGCTCTCCTCAGGGGCCTGGCCCGTCCTCATCGACGACTTTGTGGAATTTGCTCGGCCGATTGTGATGGGGAGCAAACGCAACGTGACATAATATTTGTCCCAGCTTCATGCAGCGGATGGAGTTTGCATTTCTTCCAGTTTTCTTTTCCTGAATGAGGTTTTGATACAAACGAGCCAAAAATGAGACTTCTTCAAAATAAGCCTGACTGCAGCTTGCCATTAGGATTGTTCTTCCAACTGCATAAGATGCCTCGGGAAGGGAGAGACCTGAACAGCCATTTTAAATGGAAAGCAGGATGGGAATCAACCAGAGAGAGAACTCTTTTTAGTTGTTTGCTGACGTGAACAGCGATGTGAAAAGGATGGGTACGCTCAAACTCATCACCAGTGGGTGTAGAACTGCATCTGCGGACTCACTAACCAGCACTCTCAGTACAGTGAGAGTCAAAGAGCTTTTAGCACGTGTAGAGGATTAAGTTACCGATGCAGTCAGGTTGTACGTTACACTCTGCATGTTTTGTGAGCTAGTGTGAAGTGGTGCCATGAATGTTGTGGGGGGTAAAAGTTTTCACTGAGATTGCGAATGTGTTGCTCTCTAACAGTTACACTGAGAGCAGGACAGGAAGTGAGCTTGCTCGTCACGGTGTGTGTGTGTGTGTGTGTGTGTGTGTGTGTGTGTGTGTGTGTGTTTGAGGGTTAAACATATTGCCTCGTTTACAATACAATGCCACATGTTTTCCTTTGGTTTTATTAATACATAAAAGGCAAAGAAATTATTATTCACCTTAAATTGAGTGAAAATGTTTAGCTTCACATTTTGTGTTTAGAGAATTGGATAGAGAAGCACGTTTGAGCACCAGCAGAATCACAAGACCTTTTAAGACTTTAATGGCTTCATCGATCTGTTAAAGTGGTGCCATTCTGTCACTTTCACAGACTCACGTTAATGTTCATCACGGCTTTATTCACACGTACCCTTCTGAACATTTAGCTCTCTTGGTCACTAAAAGCAGGCTTTCTGTGCTGTACGTCCTGCAGAGGCTCTGGGAGTGAGGGGGGTCTTCCTTCTGGATTGGGGAATAACCAAAAAAAAAAAAAAAGTATCATGAAAGGAAATGGAGTTGGTGAGATAAACATGTTACTGCTGTTTAGGGCATTCTCTGGTGAGCTGAGGAGCTTACAAATGATGGCGGAGAGATGTGCAGTGGTCAGTTAATGTGACTGTGTGCAGTCATTAGTAGATGTTAGCAGGTCTGACCTAGCTAGATTTCTGTTCTGACTTCTGTTGTTCATTCAGGCATGAAGCTGGCCCATTAATGGAAGGGAGTGCACGTCTGAAAGGACCTTTAGAAGAGCAGAACAGGTTGTGATTGGTGCACAAGCAGCATTTCAAATGCTGCAGCGTTACATTTGTTGGTTTTATGTCTTGACTTTAGCAGCGTTTAAACTTATGAACACAAAGAGAAGCTGAGTGGCACGTTGACTGTTTTTCTATTATCCTGGTGAGGATGACCCGTCACCTCTACAAACTGCACTGAAATACACTTTCTGTTGTAGGATTATTTTTTTAATCAGACGGCACTGTATGGAGCATCACGTCTCATGACAGTAGGTTTCTCTCACATGTTTGACTTTTTATAATGAACATCTGCATCACAGCCAGGAGTAACTGATTGTTTACACTGCTGGAGGTTGCTTTTTGTTAGATTTGGTTGAACTACTACACAGGAGAACATGAACACTGCTCAGGCTGCCATCTAGTGGTGGCAGTGGATTATAGAATTTCTCACTTTTCTGTAGTCTGATGCAACGTCAAAGACTTGAGCTTTTTAACCCTTAGAGGACAATGCAGCAATGCTTTTAAAAAAAAAAAAAAAAGATTTACTGTTTGTCTTTAAGTGTACCTACAAACACTATACATCCCTAAGTATGTTAAATGCAGGGTGGTAGAAGGTGGAGCTCAGGTACCAGTCGCCCTCTCCCCAGTCAGAGTGAGCTGTGTGGCTTCCTGTATTCGCCAGTTCTGGTTCTGTCACTTGTCACCACGATTAAACCTTCGCCATCTGTTGAAATAAGGATAGTTATTGTCCTGAATCAGATCTCCTGTTAGTAGCTACCTACAAGTATGGAAATGCTCATATTTATGTAAGCACAGTCACTCATAAACTGGGGGTGTGTGTGTTTGAATGTAGACTTTTTTTTTTTTTTTTTAAGTTCGAGGTAAATCACGACTGGATTGTAGGTTCAGTTCCAGACTGATTAATGTGTCATAGTGTTTGCCATTGTAGTTACGTTAGATATGTGTTGGTTTAATAACATAGTTCAGTGTTTCTGTCCTATCAGCACCGCCACCTGACTGACTCGAGGCAGGTTGGCTGTTATTTAAGACCTGACTTTCTCTGTGGTTCAGGAGGACAGCTTCCAGTATTCAGTTTGCCATTATGGTACATTCGGTACGTTTTTAGTTGTCGAATGTGTGATCAGCTGTTTCTAGTCATACAGCTCATGCTCATTAAGACAGTATTATTTTTGCTGGCAAGAAAACAGGTATTTACAGAATAACGTTTTTGCTGCAGAAGCATACCGTACATTGTTTTCTTTAAAAATGTTGTCAATAAAGCATGTTGTTTTTAACAGTCTTGTAAAAGATGTGCTTTTTGTCTAGTACGTATGTCTAGCAACAAATGTGTGGTTTTCAGACCGAATATACAAGATCTGTGGAGTGCCATTAGTGCCAAAATGAAATAAAAAGGTGCATCATTAAATAATTAATTAAAATATCAATTTATTTTATTAAAACATAATTAATTAAATAGTGAAATAATTAATTATTTCATGGCTTCTGTGCTGCAGTGCATCATGAAATAATTTAAAGTGTCACTGCAGCACGTCAACAAACCCAAACATCTGATTGGTTACCCTGCACAGGAAGTCAAGACAGATCGATCCCAGATTATGGATTGATGCAGTACTTGAGTGTACTCAGTCACAGCCCAACTACAGCTCCAAATCAAAATGAGCATCAAGCCAAGTACACTCAAAATGCCCAGATGTGTTCCTGCATGCATCAGGTGGAGAACTGATTCCAGACCAAAGCAATGGTTTTGTCTAGGTCAGTGTTAACCCCACCCCATAAATTATTCCATGGTCTGTGATGCACTGCAGCACAGACCATGGAATAATTAATTACATGGTGAAATAATTAAATATGTTTTTAAATAAAATGAATCAATATCTTAATCAACTGACACATTTAATTAGTTATTTAATGATGCATTTGTTTCATTTTGACGCTCCATAAAGATGAACCTAGATGCCAGTTTTGTCTTAAACCTGCATTCTTCCTAACCAGGTCCAGGTCACGGGGGCATCAGTCTAAGCAGAGATGACTCTGCTTAGACTTAGACCCATCACCTCCTCCAGCTCCTCCAAGGGAACACCATGGCGTTCCCAAACCAGTTGAGATGTAATCTCTACAATGTTTTCTGGGTCTGGCTCGGGACTTCGTCCCAGTTGGACATGCCTGGAACACCTCACTTACGAGGAACCCAGGTGGCATCCTGGTCAGAGGGCTGAACCTCAACTGGCTCCTTTTGATGTGGAGGAGTAGTGGCTCTATTCCACTCCCAGATGACGGAGCTCCTCACTCTGTCTCTAGGGTTGAGCCCAAACGCAGAGGAAGCTAATTTCCACTGCTTTATCTCCAATTTCATTCTTTCAGTCACTACTTCAGAAAACCTCTATGAAGAGGACACCAAAGGACCAGCTTACCCTGACAGGGTTACCAGGGCTTAGCCCATGGATTGGGCCCAGCCTCACAGAGCTACATGGACCCTCCCTCCTGTGGGCCCACCACATAGGAAGAGCTGTAGAGGACTGTTCATGTGTGGAGGCCCTGATGGTCTGATCCCTGCTTGCTAAAACTGGCTATAGGGACAATTCTGATGTAACATCTTCATTATAGAATACATGAATGAAAAAAACTTTCCTTTTCTTTACAAATATTTTTTTCCACCTAGAAGCAGTAGTTACAGTACTTCTTTGAAGGAAACAGAACTCTGTTAGTTATAAGTACACATAAAACATATATGATAATTTTGCTTTATCACGTCAGTGAACACGGTTGTTTCTTCTGTGTTCATTGCTCCATTTGCTGTGATGATGGTGGTCGTGGTGTAGTCCAGTACCGTCTTTGTGACAGCCCTTGTCACATCCATTGACACTTTATATAACATGAAAAAATAAATAATTATCCCCAGTAGATCTATCCTTTTGATTGTCACTACTCTGTAGGTGTGCAGTGCAGATGTGATTTTCTAAAGAGTTTTTATTTCTATTTTGTTTTGAGTTTTTGTCTTTAAGTCACTCTCCAGATTGGATTTGCTTGACCCAGTTTAGCTTTTACCGTTTTAAAAATGTTAAAGTTTTAGTTTAGTTTTGATCAGTTTTAGTGTTAATTTTAGTCTTTCTGATTATTATAATGAGACAGTCTTTGTCTGTAGTGAGATTTAAGAAGTTCAGAATATGATCTGCACCTCAAAAAGCAACACTTTCTGAAGGCATTTATGTAGCTTTCCCAAATCTGAACAAATGTGTATGTAGGACTACTAAAGCCTCATCCAGCTGGTTGTTTGACCATTTCCTCTACATTTTACATTTATTTTAGGTTCGTTAGTACACAATATCATTTCAGTTCCTTTCTAAGGTCTAGTATTTTTTATTTTAGTTCACTAAAAATGTTCTAGTTTTTAATTTCATTTAGATTTAATTAACTACAGTGCCCTTGGTTTCTTCAGTGCTCGCTTGTAAAGTTTCACAACAGTAAGATGTTGATGATCAAAACGCTCATTTTGAGGTTTCAGGAAGGGACTTCACTGACCAACAATGTCCTGGCAGCAGGACTGTGTTGTGCAAAAATCTGTATCCTGATAATATGTAAAGAAGGAATCACAATGTGACATCAAAATCCTTGAGAATGTTTCAGTGCAATGAATTGTTTTGTGCATCAAACTGATTGTGTATTTATATAGTATAAATAAATTAATTCAGTTATTATAATTTTGATTGGATAACTGTTTTGGAGAACTAGAGAGTATTTATGGAGTAAAAAATTATATTCTTTACATACAGTATATTCAAGTTTTATTGAAAAGGGACTGTCATGTGCTGCAGTGGAGTCGGAGCGCACTCTGCTGGAAAAACTATGCAATGACACCATTGTGGAATTATCCCAAGCCTCTTTTTCAGCATTTCTTTTTAAAAGTTATCATATCAGCTCATTTTGAACAGCATATACCAATATGTTATAACAATAGACCACTGTTGATAGATAATATATATTTGCTTTATATAAAAGTTGTTAATGTCTAGTTGTGGCATAGGAGCCAACCAGAGTCAACACAAACTAAACACAGTGATTTCAGAGATGTGCAAACATCAGCAGTGAATGGGGGAAAAAAATCATCTTCCTGCTGAGGACGAGCTGCCCATCAGAGTGTGTTTGAGTGTATGTAAAATGCCTGCTTGGTAACAGTTGCCCCTTATCAGGTTGCATTCCTGCTGCATATCATCATCATCACTGGATCTTCTGGTAATGCTTTGTCTAGAGTTACTCTGAGTATGATTAAGGGCATATAAAGGGTTGGGTGTGACACATTTCAATTCAATTCAATTCAGTTTTATTTATATAGCGTCAAATCACAATAACAGTCGCTTCAAGGCGCTTTATATTGTGAGGTAAAGATGCTATAATAATACAGAGAAAACCCCAACAATCAGAGATATGTGTAACCTGCAGTGAATCGAGTAAGGATTAAAGAAAGTGTGAGAACTCTATCAGTGCACCTAACTGGAGAGTAGAGTAGCTGCTGATGTCAGAGGAGATGATTAATAAAGATGTTTAAAACACTGAAGTAGGGATTAAAGGGTTACTCTCTTGGGCTTATATGGAGTCACTGATGCACCCTTCTTACCCTTCTCTCATGGGACAGGTAGGATGTCAACAAGGTCCAGCACCAGCTGACAAGCTTGCACTCGAGCCCACAGCACATTAGCATCCTCTCCAGTGTGTCCGGCCCCCGTTACCATTCCACATCAAGCCATCCAGCTTTTCGGCTTTGGTACCATGGGGATTGCCTTTTTAGGAGACACCTGATCACTCACCGCCGCCCAGCACAATGAAGCTGAGGCTGATAACATGATGCTTTCGTGTGCATGCATGTGTTTGCCCGCCCTTAGAGTCTGTCTGCTAGAAACTAATGAGAAACTAAAAGAGAGCTGCGAGGATGGGGAAGGCGGCAGAGCTTTTATGTGATGGGAACAAAGGAAAATGAGAATTTTGACAAAACCTTGAGAGCTGGAGAGGCTTTTTGAAGTTCTTTAGGATGTTTTTGGGTCTAGTTTCTCTAGTTTGGTCTGTTTCTTATTTTGCGACTGAGAGTCTTTGAGGTAGTAAAGAAGACCTAAAAGGAGTCTGCTGGCTTCAGTCATTTATTTATTTTCAAATGATCTTTTCAAGATTAGCTTGCTGAACCAACGTGATCAAAAAGCAGCATCATGGAGAAATTCAAGGCAGCCATGGTTTTAAGTGCTGTAGGAGATGCCTTGGGCTACAGAAAGGGCCGTTGGGAAAGGTGCACCTCAGGAAAGATTATCCAAGAGGAACTGGCCTCTCTTGGAGGACTGGGGGCCCTGAAACTGGACCCTGATAACTGGCACCTGAGTGATGCTGTGCTGATGCACATGACCACAGCAGAAGCACTTGTAACAGGTACGTTTGGGATTAATGACAATGAGGATTTATGATTATGATTGTCTCAGGGGCAGGTTAAAGAGGGGAAATCATATCAAGATAAAACTCTAATTTTACATCTAACTCCACAGAAAACCAATAACTTTCTTTCTTTTTGTGTTGACTGGACACAACCCTGATATGACTCTAAAATAAACATAGACCTGTTCAGGCTGGCTTTAATCTCTCTGTGTTCAGAGGGACCAGAATAGCTGCTTTTATACACTCAAAGGAAGCTGCTAATCACATCCTGGCAAACCAAACCTGCATGACAAAACCTGCTGACTTACCATGATCCATCTCCCCCGCAGGGAATCAAAGACAAAATCTTAACAGGAACCTTACTATGTATGCCCTCACCCAAATGCCATCTCAAGCTCCTGCAGTGTGGCTTGGGGTTTCCAGGACAGAAGAGTCCAAAATAGACTACTTTGGAAGAGCCTGTCCTCAGCTCTGCTGAACAATAGCAGGCCTGACTCCTCCATAATCTGTTGGTATCATGTGTGGCTGCAGATGCGGTTCAAAGCCAGTGGCAGTGGTCCCGAGAAAGAATGGTGATGACATATTTTGAGATTAGCAAGCCCTATTTAGCAACGATCCAGCATGCCTACACATGTGCACACAGACACACATACACCAGCCAGACCAGAACATATGGAGTGTAATATATGTTTGTGTATGTCAGTGTTTGCCTTGTCATTGTACTTACAAGCACAAAGAACTGCAGTTAAGTAAAAGCAAGTGTTACAGCATAAATAATAATACTGCACGCACTCCCAAAACAGTAGCTAATTAGTTAAATGGTCATATTGAATGAATTGCAGTATATTTAAAGCAGTGAATAAAAATTAAACCAGAAAGAAAAGAGTTCACATTTTCCTAGCTCCTTCTTTTCACACATGCATTGGAGAATTTGACATAATAATCTGAAATAAGTGAAAGTCTCAGTCTTAGAGGTGATTCTTCTTTGTCCACATGGACGCTCTCTAATTCACACACACACACATATATGGTGCACAAATTCTAGCACAGTGTGTGAGGGCTCTGCTCATGGATCCCAGTTGACCTCATAGTGTGTGGAAGTGACTCCACTTGCAGCACATGCATGCTGCTGCTAATCAGAGGTGTGGCAGGCTGAGGCTAAATTTAGCTCATCACAGCACTGTTCAGCTCTCCTTGCATACCAGCCATGAATGACTCTCACTTGTTTTGTGTGTGTGCATGTTTCCAGATTATTGGTGTCTGGAGGACCTGTACCGAGAGCTGGTGCGTCTCTATGTTGAAGCCATGGTGTCTCTCCAGGGCCGAGCCCCTGATCCTGCCACAGTGGAGGGCTGTGCTCATCTCAAACCTCACAACTTCCTGCTTGCCTGGCATACACCTTTCAATGAAAAAGGTCATTGGAGATTCTAAAAATTTTGTTATATGAGTCCAATATACAGTTGTGGTCATAAGTTTACATCCACTCATCATGGGCATAAATGTTCTGGTAATTTTGGGCTTTTAATGATTTCTTTGAACTGTTCTTTTTCCAGGGTGGAATGATTGTACAGCATATAGCTTTAATGACTTTAAAAAACAAGAACTTGAGGCACAAGTTTGAATTTATTCTTGGATTTTGTCAAATCGACACAGGGCCAAAAGTACACATTCATGCTTAAATATATACATACACTCACCTAAATCTTTTAATAAGTGGTGCTGAAGGTTCAACAATGTCTTTAAACTTGACAAGACCAAGACCTATTAACTTCTCATGAGTGATCTCATTAATGATCATGATTGACCACAGCTGGTAGTTTCTCTTTGCCAGCATGAAAAGGATTTGTTTGACAACACACATTGGATCGACCAATACTCAGAACAATTAGAAGGTTCAAGGAACTCAGTGAAGATCTAAGAAGGAGAACTGTAGATTTATACAACTTAGAAAGGTCTCTTGGAGCCATTTCTAAACAACTGCAGATTCCAAAATTATCAGTTCAAACAACTGTACATAAGTAAAGGTTATTCTGATGTGTCACCACTTTGCCAAGGTCTGGAAGAAAACTCAAACTGTCACCCTCAGATGAGAGAAAATTGGTTAATATGATCGTGACCAGCTCAGGAACCACCAAGGCTCAAGCCTGTCATGAACTGGAAACTGCTGGAACACCAGCGTCACTGTCCAGAGTGAAGGAAGTTTTGCATCACCATGGACTGAGAGGGTGTCGACTAAGAAAGAAGTCCCTGCTCCAAAATCAACACCTTCAAGCACGACTGAAATTTGCATCTGCACACATGGACAAGCCAAATGCCTTCTGAAGACAGACGAGACAAAGATTGAGCTTTTTGGCCAATGACAAGAGGTATGTTTGGAGGAGTAAAGGGGAGGTTTTCAAACCTAAGAACACTGCACCAACTGTCAAGCATGGTGGTGGTAGCATCATGCTCTGGGGCTGTTTTGCTGCCAGTGGTACTGGTACGTTGCATAAAATAGATGGAACAAGGAGGACTACCTCCAAATTCCTTAACTTCACATCAAATCAACAGCTGGATGGTTGAAACTTGGATACAACTGATGTGTTCCAACAGGACAATAATCCCAAGCACACATCAAAACTTGTTTTTGAATGGATAAAGCAGGCTAACATTAAGCTTCTGGAATGGCCTTTCCAAAGTCCTGACCTCAGCCCTTTTGAAAATTTGTGGACTATGATTAAAAGCCAGGTCTGTGCCAGGAAACCAAGCAATGAACTATACTTATTCTGCCAAGAAGAGTGCTTAAATATCCAGCCAGAAAAATGCCAGAAGCTTGTTGATGGCTACCTAAAGCTTCTGGTCAAGGTGCAACTTGCAAAGGAACATTTAACCAATTATTAGTGGGGGGTTATGTATGTATTTGAGCCTGTGTGTATATTTTGACCCAAAGAAAATCCAAAATAAATTCAAACCTGTGCACCCAATTCTTGTTTTTTAAAGTCATTAAAGATGTATGCTGTACAATCATAACACCCTGGAAAAAGAACAGTTCAATTAATCATTACAAGCCCAAAATGACCATGACAGTCATGACCATGATGAGTGGATGTAAACCTCTGACTACAACTGTAGGTACAGTACAGAAATGTGTATCTGAATGTGCATACATGTGTCTATGTCCAGGGTCTGGGTTCGGTGCAGCTTCCAAGGCCATGTGTGTGGGTATGAGATACTGGCAACCAGAGAGACTAGAAAACCTGGTGGAGGTCAGCATTGAGGTTGGCAGAATGACCCACAACCATCCTACAGGTGATAGTATTAGCAGTTTCTATCCCTGCTGGTTGAGTGCTTAGTATTTCTATTTTAGCAGCAAAACTAATTTGTTATGAATGTAACTGGTGAGTCTGAGCTGTCAGCTGACTGATCAGGCAAAGTGTCTTGTGATGTCATTTGTGGCTTCAGGCTTCCTAGGCTCCCTGACAACGGCACTGTTTGCATCCTATGCGATCCAGGGGAAGCCTCTTGTGACATGGGGTCGTGAGCTCATGAAGGTCATCCCTCAAGCTGCAGAGTACTGCAGGAAGACTATACGGCACATGGCAGGTTAGGCTGCGTCTGTCTGTGTTATAAGAGAAAAAACATTTAGTATGTGCACACGTATCTGTGAAAGCTGATGTGTGAATGTGCATTCTTATGCAGAGTATCAGGAAAACTGGTTCTATTTTGAGGCCAAGTGGCAGTTTTACCTTGAAGAGCGAGAGATAGATAAGGAGGGACAGAACAAACCTTTGTTCCCTGATCACTATGATGCTGAGGAGACAGACAAAGTAAGGCTTTTCTTTCTGAACTTCATGCCAACAGATGAGAGTCCCTAACAGCATGTTGCACGCCTGTTAACTCTGTTTCTCTGTCAGTACAGATGTACAAGCATTGGAGCTCAGAGGGCCGTGCAGGCCGGAGAGGTCACGATGCCCCCATGATAGCATACGACGCTCTTCTGGCTGCAGGAAGCAACTGGGCTGAGCTGTGTAAACGAGCCATGTTCCATGGAGGTGAGAGCGACAGCTTTCAGGGCCTGCATGATGTTTTGAAAGTGATATTTAACCCAAGTCATGCTCTTTGTGACTTAATTATAGGTGAGAGTGAAGCCACAGGCCTGATTGCAGCATGTCTTTATGGCCTCCTGCACGGCCTGAGCCAGGTTCCCCCAGGTCTGTACCAGAATGTGGACAAAAGAGAACGCCTGGAGGAGCTGGGAGAGGCGCTGTTCAAGGCATCATCTGCAGAGAAATGCATAGACAAGTAATCCTGACCTTCACTGGCCTGAACTCTGCTGGCTAGCAGTGACACTGCACATGACTCTGAAATTGCTTCCCTCTGTCTCATACTACCTTATAGTATATCAGTAGTTTTAAGTTGTATCCCGCCGCCTCCTTACTACTCTTGTCCTGCTGTCCTTAATTTTCCTTTTTCAGTATGCATAGATCTATTTACAGATCTGAATAACCTTTTATTATGGGTCACACCATGCAGTGTACAAAGCTGACAGGAATGCTCTGTATGGGATCTGTTATCAGTTGTTTTCTACTGTACATTAGTCTAATGTTCAATTGATGGTGATACAACACCTACAGTGCCATGAAAAAGTATTTGCCTCCTTCCTGATTTCTTAGTTTTTAGCACATTTGTCACACTTACATGTTTCAGGTCAAACAAATTTTAATATTAGACAAAGATAATTTGAGTAAATACAAAATGCAGTTTTTTAATAAAATAAAATAAAGTTTCATTT
>VUQS01068782.1:0-31066 GCA_015108495.1 Heterochromis multidens
CGGGCTGTCATGTGCCTTTTACTGAGGAGTGGCTTCCATCTGGCCACTCTACCATACAGGCCTGATTGGTGGAATGCTGCAGAAATGGTTTGCCTTCTGGAAGGTTCTCCTCTCTCCACAGAGCAATGCTGAAGCTCTGTCAGCTCTGTGACCATCAGGTTCTTGGTCACCTCCCTGACTAAGGCCCTTATAGCCTGATTGCTCAGATTGGCTGGGTGGCCAGCTCTAGGAAGAGTCCTGGTGGTTCCAAACTTCTTCCATTTACAGATGATGGAGGCCACTGTGCTCATTGGGACCGTCAATGCTCCAGAAATTTTTCTGTACCCTTCCCCAGATCTGTGCCTTGATACAATCCTGTCTCTGAGGTCTACAGACAATTCCTTGAACTTCATGGCTTGGTTTGTGCTCTGACATCACTGTCAACTATGGGACCTTATACAGACAGGTGTGTGCCTTTCCAAATCATGTCCACTCAACTGAATTTACCACACGTGGACTCAAATTCAAGAAACATCTGACAGATGATCAGTGGAAACAGGATGCACCTGAGCTCAATTCTGAGTGTTATGGCAAATGCTGTGAATACTTACTTACTACTTTGCCAGAATTTCAATCAAACTTTTTTTTTTTACTTTGTCATTATGGGGTATTGTGTGCAGAATTTTGAAGTGAAAAATGAATTTATTCCATTTTGGAATAAGGCTGTAACATGACAAAATGTGGAACAAGTGAAGCGCTGTGAATACCTTCCGGATGCACTGTACAACACAACAAGGCATGGAAATAGCCCAGGAGTGATGATACATTTTAGTTAGCATTGCCATATTTAAAAGATTATTTCCATCTGATCCTTGTGTGAACATATTTGGCAGTCTGACTCCACACATGCATGTGGAAATCACAAGGCAGGAAGAGCAGCAGCAAGACCCAAATCAGGCATTGATTAAATCAGACACAGCATATCAGGAGGAGCTGGGCTGCAAGATGCAGGACAACTGTATGCAGGCTAAAGCAGCTTAAACAGTGCGCCATATATTAGAGTTAACTTTTCAATGCATAGAAAGGTATCAGCTGAGCCATCAGCTCATGTAGGAAGGTACTGAGAACAGCTGATCTGCTGAGCTTGACTTTGAGGCCTTTATTTAAAAAAAACAAAACAAAAACCGACATGTCAATATCAATCATGTTAAACGCATTAGTAAGTCAACCAGGAAGATCATGCACACAATGCAAATGATGACATTAGAATTTAAATCAATTTAATGTTTTTCTTATGTTATTTATTGCCACATTAGGAATTCTAATGCTTCATATTCTAAATAATGTTGCTTCTGGGGGTGCTCAGTTCTGGTGGAGCTATAACACAACTGGTTTCCACATAATGTAAACACTCATTGTTTCAGCACTAATGTGAAATTCAGCCATTTAACTGATCCTTATTTGAACATTTTTGTTTTCTTTTGTCAAGCAAGAGTCAGCAGCAAACACCTCCTAGCAGACTGAACTGATCTTGGATCACCTACAGGAATTATTTAACAGTGGCATAACCTACACAATCCATTAAACAACTCTAAACCATGGATGCCACGAACTATTAGTTCATGATCCATATGCAGCCCAATTTGATCTCAAGCACTGCATACTCTATATTTAAAAATCTCTTTGCTTTAGTGTTAAGAAGTACAAGTAACTTTTGAATACATTCACATTAATTGAAACATCAATCTATAAAACAAATGATGAACATCCAGGTCTCTTTTATTATTTTAGCAATAGGTCTCAGGTTTTCCACATTTTATCAGTCTGTCGACGATTTTGAAACTAAAGAGCAACAGTATCTTACTTCTTAATGGAATATGAGTGCTTGTTTTAAAAAAAAAAAAAAAATATTACTGTCCTTTAGTGTGGCCATCCAGTGGGCCACGCTAAACCCTCTGGTAGGCTGACTGTGGCTCTAGACCTTACTGAGAAAAATATGATAAGAACATGCCACTGAGTGATGTGTGTATGCTAAAATACAGGCTGGTTGCATAAGCCTGATATAAGGGCACTAGTTACATAAACATTTTCCTCAAATAAATCAGAAGTCAAAGTGTGTTCCTTCAGAGCCCTGATCTTCCTCCAACATCAGCAACCTACTGCTGGGAAAGTGGATTTGAGCTAAAACCAGAGTGCTGTGTCTTTTCTGTGTAACAAAGCTGGCAACAGGAATAACAACAAGGAATCCTCTTTGAGTTTATTAGAGCACAGTACCTGGGGGTTTAAGTCATTTGAGACAAACGGTTATTTGTTACTGTCATCTCAAAGAACCCATTTAAGGGTTCCTGAAACAACATACAGTACAGGAGGGCTTCCAGAAAGAGTGAAAACATCCACGGTAGAAAGGAGGAGGAGGGTTGGTGGTTCACAAAAACAGCTTGTTTTTGACCAGGAGACTGTAGCTCGGGTCATGAATATGGGACAATTTTTAAGTTTTCTTTTTATTTGCTGTTTGATTCTGTTTCACTCACTGTTAGGTTAAGGCAACAAAAGTACTTGGTTAGAGTTGGGGGAAGATCATTGTTTGGTTTAAAACACACCCTTATACAATACTAAGGTGGAGCAGTTGTGCATTTTACTCATTTTCTGAGTAACTGCTGTGAATGTAACTGCTGCAAATGTGGATGTTCATATTAAACATGTCCAAAGTTTCAAATAGGGAGGTCAGTGTATGTACAAGTAATCCCTGTGAGCCAAAAGCTCAGCAGGCTTCAAATGGCTCTGAACACTCAGTTTCTGGCATTTATTTCTTTATTCTTGGTTCTGTATGATGTCATAGAGAATGAATATACCCGATATGATCATCTTGGACACGCACCTGTGACTGGGAGCAAAGAAGCCTATCCCACCTGCTTTTCAAATTTTCTGTTTGTAAGGGGTAGCCAATCATAAGAAAGTTGGCTTAAAGGGAGGAAGGCCTGAAGGGGAGAGGAGCTAAAATGGCTCATTTCAGACAGAGAATGAACTGGGAGTTTCAAAACTAAAAATATGGGGCTTTAAAAAGCAAGATTTTCAAATTTACAAGAATGCCAAGGTGAGGTGAAACAGTGACAATGCGCATGTCTTCACACAGCCACTAGAGGTCACTTGAATTAAAAGTGTAACTGTAGGCTGTAATGCCAGCTGCACATACAACTTATGGTACTGTTTTTTGAGGAGCACAGTCACCGTCTTCCAGAAAGTGATATCATAGGCTATAAATACTGTAGTAAACCACATCAGGCATATATATCATGTGTCATTTATACACATTTTTAGCTTTTTATGTGTAATTTTTAAAATGACTTTCCAAAATGTTATCTTAGCCTTTAAAGGGTTATGGTCAGGGTCGTGCTTTTATTTTATTTTTTTGGTTTTTGGATAAAATGACACAAAAAAAGCTAAAAAAAAAAAATCATGTGCGATAACTAGTGAAATTACTTGTGTCATAAGTCTTAAATTTCAGTCAAATGAACATGTAATCCGGTTAAAGCCCACATGTGATAAGTGCCATTTGGAGGGTGGATTATTTCAAAAACACCAGACAGTACCATGAGTAGTGACATTTTAACATGGGTGGTCCCAGTGGGAATTAAACTGCTGACCCAGGCTGTATTAGTGACCAGGCTCCACATGGCACCAAAGTGCCCTTCAGTGAATTAATTATACTGATGGCAGATGTTCATAAAGATTTTAAGTACAAGTGCTTCCCTTTTTAAAATTAGGGATGCATGAACTATTAATTTATTTATTTTATTATTATAACCCTCCAGTAATTCTAAAACTAAACTGCCGACATGCATTAATTTAAAAACACCATGATGATTACGCCGCTAAATCACCAATGCAACACAAAAGACACAAAAAGAAAGAAATCACACTGCTCTCCAGGTGCAAGACAAAGCTGTGTGCAGTTTTTTCCCCAGTAATATTGGCTTCGCTTGCTTTTTGCAATCACAATGTATTTTAGTTACAAATCTCCTCATACAGCTTAAGCAACACAAATAACTTTGTATAAAATATGCTAAGAAATGCTGCATGAATACAGTTCCTTTGCCTGTGTGGATAACACATCTCTCTGTTGAAATCATGTTGTAATAATGTTGTTCTTTTTCTCCCACTTCCTGCTTTATGTCTTCAACATGACGCATGCGTGCACAAATCCAAACGTTATCTTAAAAAGCATTTTTCTTCATTGAATTCTCGCTCAAGCTTTATGAAAGCTATGACTTTGTGTCTTGCTTCAGTTTTCTGACAGTGTGCCATGAATCAAGTGAAGATCACAGACGTGTTGCACAACCTTCTGCTGCTGCCTCTAAGTCTGTGTTGTCTGCTAACCTTCTGCTGGCATTAGACTGGGCAGTGTCACACACACATGCCTTCAGATGTTATGTAACCTTGTCATAGCAGGCATCTCGTCTCTTCTCGCAGATATCCACACATAGATAAACACTGAGCCACAGGGATGAAATTAACTGGCTCAGAGTGGGAATGTGTTTGTATGTGTTTGTGTTGAAGGGTTAGCTCCTTGCAAGCACGTCTCATGCCCTGCTGGTCTTGTGATTATTAGTCATGACCTGGACACTGGCCTGAAGCCAGGCTTGTACTTCTGTGTGTGTGTGTGTGTTTGTGTGTGTGTGTGTGTGTGTGTGTGTGTGTGTGTGTGTGTGTGTGTGTCCATTTGTACAACTGTCTTTGTGAGAACCAGTCTGAGATTTAGACCTTCTGAGTGGGTATTTTTTTGGGGGAAGAGAATATTTTGCTCTGTTCTAACTTTCTCATGTTCCTCCAAAGGGCTCTTTGAGGGTTAAGGAGAAGTTTTGGCTAAGGTTTGGGGCTTGTAACATAGTCGTGATGGCTAAGGTGAGGATAAGGGTCTAGGGAATGCAGTATGTGAATGAATGCCATCAGACACAGCCATGTATAGCAGAGATACCCTCTACGTACTTTGAACTAAAGGAAGAAATTCTGGATTTTATCAACACAGCCTCACACACATGGACCCAGACTAACACTACATCTCTGCTTCAAAGATGTAGGATAAATATAAATGGATAAATATATAAAACATTTATACACCTGTGCAAACATACTTGCAGAAAAGAGTTGGGGAGAATTATAATTTAAAATGTTCCATACGGTAAAAATTTCTAACCACAGATTCAGCTGACCTGATGGTATGAGGAAGGCTGCTCCGAAGTTGAGGTTCTACAACCTCAAAAGTGTACTACTGGGCTTGGTTTCATGATAACAAACACTGATTGTTAGAATAAAGTCTTAGGAGTTCTGCTATAGAAACAAGAGACTGTTCATGCATGCAAGGCTTTGTATCCTAAAATTAGTTCTATATTTTACTGGAAGCCATTGAAGGAAGGGTCAAAAATAGAACTTAACGTTACCCAAGCAAGAAAAGGTACGATGTGCTAGTTTTTGTTAGCATCCTAGCTGCTGTGTTCTAAACTCATTAAAGGTGGAATAGGGAGGACTGCATGTGAAAAGGGAGTTATGGTAGGCTAGATGGAAGAAAATTACTAGAAATGCCCTGTTGATAATATAGATCAGATTTTTGCTAAGTTTTTTAGATGGAAAGAAAACAAGTCTGGGTGAGCTTACAGATGTGAGATTCAAACTTCTAAAGCTGGTCAAATGTAATATCAAGATTCTTAGTGGATGACCTGATGTGGCCTGTGTAGAGTTACTGACTTCCTTATCAAAACAATCAGGGCCAAAGACAAGGAACTCTGTGTTTTTCATTATTGACGTGAAGTAATTGAAATAATTAGCATTCTAAATAAGAAATTGGTGCATATTTCTCCTTAGCCTTTTTATTTTACTGCCATTTTTGTTGCCATACATCCAAAAACTAAAAAAAAAAAAAAAAAAAAAAGATGTGTGGACACTGAAACTTTTCTTTACAAATACAAATAAACATAGCTGACTGTTTTGCATTTCAGGAACTAGACTCTGACGTGTACTGCTGAAGTGATCTTCCTCTGTGGATATTTGCGCTGTGGCTTGAGGAGTCGGTTGCTTTGATGAAAAGCTGAAGTTGGATGTTTTGACTCTGTCCTTATAGCCCTTTCCTTCCACTTAACCTTCCAGCATGAAAACAAAGACCAAATCTAACCCATGACCTCCAAACATGGAGATGCCAAACTGAGATATCGTTAAAGGTCTGGCCACTTATGAATTCAGAAGAAGTGGACTGGGATGTTTTTTTACTTTGTTAAAACTGGCTAAAAGAGAACCTGCTGCTGAATTGGTATGGAAAATAGTTGTTGGTTGTAACAACTGGTTCCAACCAACAACCCCAGAACAACTGGTTATAAATCTAAGGAGATAAAAAGATGACATAATTAAGGGGATAAAAAAAAAAGAATAAAAACATTACTTAAAGCTAATTTTTGTGCTTGCAACAAATACCATTTGTATAATCCCATTAAAATCCTTCAAATCAAACACACTTTCTAATACTTTAACCTGCTCTCAGAAAACTGCTTACATCAGCACTTGGGTCATAGCATGTATTCTTTCATCTCAAGTGGTCATAAGTCCAGAAGGTTGTAAACCACTGCTTTCAGTGGAATACTTACAAACAACTCAGAATTAGGAGATTTCTTTCACATTAGGGAAGAGCTGCTCTCTGTGCGCCTTAAAGGCTGAAAAATGCACCTCACACATTCGACAAACAGTAAATCGCCTTTCCCCCCCGTTAGCTTCCTGTGTGACAGAGGGTCCACATTACTGCTTTGGTAAGTATGCAGATTTTCTCCCTTTTGCCTCCACTCCCTTCTCTGCAAATCCAGTAATCCAAGAGGAAATGAAATTGGCTTAGTGACTTTCCAACCTGTCAGGGGAGAGAAGGCTGCACAGAGCTGCAGCGAACAGTTTAAGCTGATTAACCCCAATAAGGAGGGTTATCTTATTAAAGCTTGACTTTAGAGGCGGTGTAGGTTGGCTGCATGAATATGACAGAACACAAGAAGTTCATTTACAAATGTTGGCTCAATAAAAGCTTATGTAACTTGTTTTCGGCTCAGACAAATTGTACAACAGGATTTTAGAGTCACAGTTGGACATACTTTCATCTACTTACTTTTGGCTATAATTTATGCAGGACAGTTGAACAAAACCTTATTCTCCTACACATTTGTGCATGCAAATATTTTGCAAAGTATTGTAGTTAAAATTGCGTTAATCAGAGTTTTTCCATGTTAAATTCAGCCAAATTTGCAGCACAACAAAGTCAAACTAGAACAGATCCCCTGACAAACAAAATGTTGTATATTTTTAATATATTTTCTGTTAAAAGATACTTTATTTGTGCAAATATGCATCCTCATCCCCCTGTAATGAAAACCGTTAAAATGATTTCATTTCCTAGAAGCCTACAAAGAGGATGGAATGAAACCAAGGACATTTGCGTGACATGTTTTTCCAAAAAGTGAAGATTGTCAGAGAATAGAAGTATGCAGGGGTTTTCTTTTTAATACCAGAATCAACATGACTGCTGGAGCCTGTGACGAACCAAAAGCAGAACTTTGTTTGCACTATTTCCAACTCTGCTCTCCAAAAGGCACACAAAAATGTAGAACAAAGTCGTACCTCAGGCGTACAAAGCTGCACAATTTTCTATAATACGAGACTTGTGTGCTTTGATAATGACTGAAACTGATGCCAGCATCAGACACCTTTATGAGCACAGTGGTGGTAGAAACAGTGAGGCTAATGAGTTTAGGCAGTGATCCATAAGTTCTCATATTAGCCGACTGACATTATGGGGAGGAGGCTCCAAGCATCACCTCCTGGTTTTGTCACTTGAGTGAGAAAATAATTAAACATGTTTTTTGTCTAGACTTTACATTTGAGAAATGCAAAATAGGAAAAGTACTTCAAAATATAGTTTTAAATTTGCCTGTTTCTTTGCTGCAGTATTCAATGATAAACTCTTGGTACCCATAATAATAACTCTCCCACTTTAAACAGCAAATATCTTTTCATAGCAACAAACCCTGTAGAAATCTAACTTGATTTACTCGGTAAAACATGAGGAATAGCTGTTGTTATAACAAGAAAAAGACCAAATCATTTGGTGTATTATGTTAGCAGAAAAATAAAATATCACGAATATATATATTTTTTATAATGAAATGCATATTTTTATATTTGCTGCAATATGCAAAAAAATTAAAAAATAAAATAAATTGTACAGATGCAGATTTTAGATGTCAGCATTTAATATTAGAAGACGGTTTAGGGCATATAGATTTATTACTTACATAAAATACATAAACGTACATATATGAGCTTTACTGTAGATTCTTCCACCTTGCAGCCAGGATGTCTTTATTTCTCTGTCAAATCACGTCTGAAGCTTGGGGGCAGTCATGAGAAAAACAACTTTTCTTATCACACCCGAACACAAAGCCTCACAAAGAAATCTAGATATTTGAAATTTATGCAATGAAGATGCTCCAGGCGGAAATATGCATATATCAGCTATTAAACAAGGCAGATTTCAGCTCAAACAGGCTAATAAGCAACTGCCTTTGTTTGCCATTGTATTGTAAGGAGAAAAAAATCATAATGTAAGCCTGTCAAAGGAGGGGATATTCTCTCTTAATATTAAGGAGACGAAGGGTTTGGTCCATGTTTTATTCATGATAAATCATGGCCTGTGGCGAGCAAAGGCTTTTTATTCTGCTAAGTGACATTTGTTAAGTCGTTTGTTAAATTGTACAACAGGATAAGGATTTGTAGATTTGCATGCACTGGCTGGCACAACCGGAGCAGCTAGAGTTTAGAAGGCAATGACAGTTACTGTGAGGACAGCAAATACCAAACTAATTAAGCTGATTTATTTTAGGGCTGCAACCAGTTTACTGTTCTTTGTAACAAAGGGCAAAAAAGGTTTATATGTGAAAGAAATTCAAAGGTGCAGGTAAATGTGTTTTTATCTTGGGTTGTCATCTTTTCTTTAATCTGCCATCCATCAGTCCACACAAACTACTACATTCATTTTCTTTACCATGTACCTAACTTAGCAGGAGGATCAGGGTTGGTTAGTTCAGGGGTGCACCCTGGACAGGTCACCAGTCCAGGGCTAACACACGAGACAGGCAACAACACATCCACACCTACAGGCAATTTAGAATTACCAGTTAGCCAAACATGCATGTCTCTGGACACTAATGGTGTTTTCCCAATCAATTTTTGTAATTTTTAAAAAAATTGAAACTTCTACCTGGATGAATTTTTTTTGCAGCCGTAAAAAGTGCAAACTATTGTAACACAAAAGTCATACTGAGGTGGTTGGGGTGGATGGAAGGCCCAATTGCATGGCTTACATCTTTAGTCATGTGGTAAGGTTTAGGCAACAAGAGGGTTTTTTTAAGTTTGGGAAAAGATTGTGATTTTAGTTGATTTATTAAAGCTGTCTTATCCTTGTCGTGCTTCAGATCAGTGTTTATTAAACAGTATTTAACCGACGACATAACACTCTCATCACAATTAGCCTTGAATACCTCAAGGTAACCACAAAAAATAGTTTTATGAACAGATATTATAGAGCATATAGTGACAGAAAAACAAATTAAATCTAAAATATGTCACAACATTTTGTAGGTATGTTTAGAATACAGAACTATACTACTAGAGAAGTATCATGTTTATAAAGAGAATTTCTGTGAAAGTCTTGTGAGAACATATAGAGTTTTTTCTTAATGAAGTCATTCCACCTTCTTTAAAAGAGAGTGAAGAAAAACCAGTGAATACCAAATAATATAAAAAATAAATAAAAATATCAGAATGCCTTTGATCTTTTGCTACCAAGTAAAAAATACAGTCTAACCAGTCAATACATGTTCAAAGTAGATATATTGTTTCAGGCTCCGTGATATGTTTAAATAAGAAATGTGTAATTGTGTCAATCAAAAGGACTAATATAACATTACATATTATAATTTTTTGGTTTATTAACAAACAATAATCATCTCAGCAACCAAACAATTTACTCAGAGCTTTCACAGGTGTGGACAGTTACTTATTTTTATTTATTTTTTTGGCAGCCTTGCAAAATGCCAACAAGGCTGCTTTCATTGATTTTGAAAGGTCAAGTGCTCAGTTGTTTGCAGAGGCGTAATAAGAGTGATTGTTTTCAGTCCTCGGATCCAAAGGGCCGTATTGTAAAGCTGCCAGATAATTAATGACTCAGTAATTAGCACTTTTATTGTTTGTGCTCATCCATTATGTCACTGCAGCTTGACTGTTCCTTTTTCATGTTGTTTTGATTGACAGGGGCTTTTTACAAGGGGTGGGGGATGCTTGGATTATATGTGTGTGGTGCGGTGCCTAATTTGCAAACCAAATCTACAAACCTGTGAGTTATAATGAGATGGGTGTGTGGCAGAGTCATATCTATATTTGTAATGGTGTCACACACAATCTGTAAACCAGACACAAAGAAAAATGTGAAAAAGGTTAAACATGGAATATGAAATATGGTGGCTTGTCAAAAAAAATGTGAGCACATAATTTAAAGTTACGACCCTTGGGATTTTAGATTTTTATTTTATTAGTTTTGCTGGTGTTACTGGTGAGTAGCAGCAGTGCCAGAAATGAACCAAAAAAAACTCAATATTTTCCATCATATGTATATATATATTTTTTTTAACCAAGTGTCAACACTAGTCTCTGTGACAAATACATTTCATTTCACAATAAAAGCCACAGTGGTTGCAAGATGCATGCTATACTAGTGTGAGTTTAGTTTAGGTGAGGGTGCTGATGACTGAACGAATAATTTAGGAACAACAAACCAGGCAAAACAGAACCAAGATCAAACAGGGCGCACAGAAGTTCAAAACAAGAGAAAATACAGCAGGTTGCCCAGGCCAGGCTGTGAAGCAGTTCTGGAGGCCAGTCGCAGGGCCAGCGGCAAAGACAAAACAGTTCGGCAGGCCAGCCGGGAGGCCAGCGGTGAAGACGAAGCCCTTCTGGAGGCCAGCCGAGGGGCCAGCAGCAAAGATAAAGCCGTTCTGAATGCGACGGGATGCCTCAGGTGGTCTAGGTGGAGAATGATGTCGGCAGAGGAGCCCCTCAGGAGGCCGTACCAGGCGCCAACAGTGACGGAGACTCACTGGAGCTTGACAAAGGCAGAGGCGACGAGACACCTCTGGTGGTTTGGCTGGAGGCCGACCATGGCGGCGGTGAAGACCCTCGGGTGGCCTGGCAGGAGGCCAACCATGGCAGCGGTGAAGACGAGAGGGAGGACAGATGGGACGACGGAATAGGAGGTCTGCAGTGGAGGTGGAGGCCTGCTGGTGGTCAAGCGGGTGGCCGGCGATGGCAGAGACCGTCAGGTGACCTGGACGGAGGCCGACGGCGGCGACGGAGTCCCTCGGGTGACATGGCTGATTGTTGACCACGGCGGTGAAGACCTTTGGAAGCAGGCGGCACCAGGCCATCAGGCGGCGTTAAAACCTCTGGCTTGGGTGCAGGACACTCAGACAGAGTGAGATCTGCTGACTTGGGCTCTGGATTCTTAGACAGCGGGGGACCCATTAATTCAGCTGCAGGCTCAGGTTCAGACAGAGGTGCGGACGTGGGACCCTCAGGTTCGGGTGCAGGTACAGAGGCCTCAGGTTCAGATGGCCCGGGACCCTCGGGCTCAGGTTCGGGTACAGGCTCAGGTAGCTCAGGACCCTCGGGCTGAACAAGCTGGGGCTGTGCAGGGGGCACAAGAATCTCTGGCAAAGCGGAGACCTCTGGCAGAGCTGGATGCGCAGCAGGTGCGGAGACCTCTGGTGGGGCAGGGCACACAGCAGGCTCTGGTTGCACCGGCTGGAGCTGCGCAGGGCACACAGCAGGCTCAGAAGCAGATGGAGCAGGATCAGTAGAAAGAGCAGGCAAAACAGAATCATCAGACGGTGCTGGACCAGCCATGGAAGCCTCAGGCATAGGTTCAGGTTGCCTGGGGCTCACAGACTTAGGATCAACTAGTAGTTCGGGCGGATCAGGAGGCTGGGACCCCAGCTGAGGCTGTGCTGGCTCAGAAACATGATTAACAGAGTTAGTTGATGCCCCAAACAGGGCAACCCTGTTGAAAGAAACCAGCTCAGGGAAACACACAGTCTCTAGGATAGCTGGAGCAGGAGGAACAAAAACTGTCTCAAGTTAGCAGGCCCAGGTGCATCAGTCTCTGGGGAAGACAGCTCTGCTACTTTTTCAGTCTTTTAAGTTAGCAGTCTTAGACGGAGTCTCTAATGCAGCTGGTGTGGACATATAATCTGACTCAGGCTGAGCTGGCTGAGGCGCACAGTCAATAGTCTCTGGGATGGCCGGCTCTGACACAGGAAAATCACAAACCCTTTTATTACAAATCAACATAGATCCACTAGATAATGTTCTATTTGCAGTACTCAGATTACATACAGATTATCGAACCCAGCACAGAACTCTGATCTTTTACTATTGACCTGATCAGGAACATAAACTTCAGCCTTGGCTGGCTCAGGAACAAAACAGTCAGATGGCACCGTCAGGTCAGAAACAAAAAACACAGTATTTCAACGGGCCCGGTCGGAAACAAAAGATAACCCCTTATCATGAGCCAACTGAAAAACACAAGATTCCTTTTTATTATTATTCGGTTCAAAAACAGGCTTTGAATGAGTCGGCTCACAGAAAATAAGTTTTGAACAGGTGGACTCAGCAACAGAAAACTCGGGGAAAACATCCTCTGCTGAGTCTGAAACTATACACACATTGAGAACATTGGCCAGTTCTGGAACAAAATAATCAGTCTTTAATTCAGCTGACACAGAAGCAGAAGAAACAGTGTTGTCACTGGCCAACTCAGAAACAAAAGTCACAGTCCCCACTTCTTGGGGTTCAGAACTGGGGAAAAGACTGAATCAGTCTCACTCACGATCTCGATGTAGGGGCAGAGGAAACAGACAAAGCTGACAAAGGCAGCGCAGAGGAAGCTGAGGATGCCGTGGAAGCAAAGAAAGCTGGAGGTGTGGAAGTGGCCAGCTCCTCATCATCATTTCTGCCAGAAAGGAGGCAGGTGATGAGTGATCTGGCCACAAAGGCGGAAAGGTAGAACCTGGAAAGGCTCGTCCGCTGCTTCCGCGACGAGGGGGTATTCGCCCGCTCCAGCGGTGACGAGGACAGATCTTCCTGCTTCTGCAGTGACAAGGAAGGGTTTGTCTGCTCCTGTGGCGACGAGGGGAAGTTTGTCCGCTGCTGCAGCGATGTGGAAGAGGACGAGGTGAGAGAGAGAGCCAACTCATGGGCCTGGACTAGCTCTCTCAGTTCAGTCAAGGAGCTGTGCAGACCAGATGAGGAGACAAACTACAGGAAGAGTGGGTTCTGGCTGATGATAGAGTCAATGGCTTTTAATCCGATAGAAGCAGCTTTTATGTCCAGAGCGCTATTAACGCAGGCTAAGATAGTTACCATTCTGTCCAGATCTTTACCGTAATCCAGCAAAACTGAGTCTGCTGGGTCCATGATTGTTCGCGATCTTCTGTCACGGTTTCGGCTGTGTGGCAAGAAGGGGAGGACCCAAATGCATGACTCGGCAGACAAGGCGTAAACGTCAGAAACAGCTTTTATTGCTGAAGCCTTGCTAAACATAAGCTTAACAAAATGCCAGGAACACCAAACCAGATAACTGACACTGGGACTAAAGATAAACAGACATGGAGACCAGATAGACACAGGAACATGACTGGGGACTAACAAAGTGAAGCAAGGAACCAAGAACTAAATAACAAAACTATGAGGTTCCCTGAAACTAAACAACAACATCTCATAATACAAAAATGAAACAACGACAAACTCAAAAACCTGTGTCAAAGACCCAGGACCATGACAGACCCAATCTCAAACCCCTCAGTTCACACAAACAAACATAATTCTATTTTTGTAGTCTGTGTTATTTACAGCATTCATAGTATTGTTGTGTCAAAAATAATTCACTTTACTGAAATTATATAGTCTAGAAAATCAGTCAGCTGTGTCTTTTGTTTCTTTTTCCCCAGTGGATTACACTCAAAATAAGAGTGAAGGGAGTCTGTCCATAACTCTACAAAAGCTGTAAATAAAGAACAGTTACATTTTTAAAAAGATATTATATGTGTATTAACTTGATATTTCATTTTTAAATATCACAGTCTTCATCTTCAAGACTGGCGTATAGGGTCACCTCGGGGGCTGAAATTTGTCCACTGTGTTCGTCTGACAGTTATCCAGATTAGAGAATATAAAGAAATTTTCGACTAGCAGACACATTAAACTGGAGTATACCCATCAAAGCATATAAAAGTGCACAAAGCCAAGCACTTGCATGCAAAACTATTAGCCTACCTAAAATAAAACAGAGCAAGCTCTAACCTTTAAGTGATTATTTTTATATTAAAGCATCAAGCAAAAATCAAAAGATTTTCACAGACTCGTTGACTAAATCTGAAGATGGGCTCCAACAATAAACACAGCTTAAGTGTTTCTGCATTGTGCTTGTGTTTATTCATTGACCTGATTCCACAACTGGCACTTATTTTTCAGCATTTACCTGCTTGTGCTTTTTTATTCTTTCCCTCTCTCTTACACCAGACAACTTGCCTAATGTCCTGTGTAGAGAAGCTGGTAGACAACGTGTGCCAGTTGTCATGACAGAGGGATTTTCCTGACGCTTTTTAAAGGCAGTCCGCCTCACTGGCTGTGAATTAGCTGGAAAATTAAATGCTGCATTGTCATATAGGCATACTTGACCATTTCACAGCTGCTGGCAGGTTAAAAACCTTTTAATATAAGATCTTACTATGTTAGATATGTGCTTACTTAAATGCAGGTTTGTTGGGTAATGTCTAGAAAAGTTCAGAGCTGGAGTGCATGTATTAAAATGGGTGATGAAAACAAACTGTTCAAAAAATGAGTCATGCACACGGGACTGTATAATTGTAGATGCTTACATCCTGAACACTTGTTGTCATTGAGGCTCATTGTTGGCGATCTGTGTGTTTTTGCCGTTCAACTTCATCAATATTCAGATGACCTCCAGCTGAACTCTGTGTAAATAGTGCACACTAAGTAAATGGATTTATGTGCGGCTTTAGTGCATCTTCAGTGACATGAAAGCCAGGTCTCTGTCAGACAGCCCTGTGGTTCAGCAAGAGGAAGACACGAGCATATTTCTTCTCACTACGACGGCTCAAATAAGCTTAATGTTTTGGCTGAGAGTTAAAAGAGTGTAAGCAAAGTCAGAATGAAAACACATTATTCATGAACTTACGAATCTTTATATGAGACCCATCTGAGTTTTATGATCTAACATGGTTGATCAACCAAAATATTCATCAAAATGTGCATGAACAATGAAGATGCAGATACACATCACGATGTTAAAGTAAATTGCATGATAACCACTAATGAGCTTCTTAGTTGGAAGAAAAATGTGGCATTGAAGTACACTGAAAGAGAGACATTGTAGGTAAAACACATTTTTATGCAATGGGCTGATGTGAGATTTTGGGCTATTTTGGTTCTGCTAAGAAGAAACATCCTCAGTATTTCAGACTTGGTGCTGGAATGTCCTTGATCTGTTATATCACCGTACAGAGCATTTGGCAGCAGCTGAAGCTTACATGCGTGTGGATGCTTACATACCACTGATAGCTGTACTTTGGCCTCAGGATTACACAAGCATGCTGTATGTGCACCCACTCTACCCTCACATGCCGTGGTTGACAGTGGAATCTAGTGATATCATGCACGTTCAGTGTTGAAATGGAAAGAAGAACGGACTCTTTGAAGAGTATATATGGATTTTTAAAGTGATATAGGATAAGGGTAGATTCACCAACAGTTATTTTTGTCAGTAGTTATCAGGCCTTGATTAATCCTGTAGGGGCTAAAGCAAACCCTGGACTCCTTTTGAGTCACCATTTCCTATTTTGTCTGTGCATTGTATGTTGGTTGATAAGTTTTGGTTGTTGCTGTGATGCGTGACATGCTAGTAATGGACACAAGCTAGCAAACTTGGCAAGCTGCATCCACTGACTGCACTGTTGCAATTCACAGACACAGGCTAACAAACTAATACAATACCAAAACTGAAGCACAGACTGCTTGGATTGCCTGCACCTCACAGACTACCATGTCATGTTATTTGTCTAATAATTCCACCAAAACACCAAAACAGCAAAGTTATAGAGGAGAGGTCCAGTTCAGTGACTTTAAAGATACAGTCAGTAATTTTTTGAGGTTATTTAATAGAAAAAAAGGATGTACTCATAAATGTGCGATTAGTGTGTAATTACATCTTCCAACAAATAAACTTAGATTTAATCTATTAAAAATACATCGGGGTGGGTGCCAGTTTGTGGAGGCTGCCATGTTCCCCCACCATATTTGAATACAGTGCCCAGGAAATACTTCTCCCTTCAGACTAATCGCGTTTTACGTATGTGGCTAGAGATCGGCCACAAACGTAGCATGCCAAAGGCGGAGGAGAAGAGAAGTCGTTGGCGTGGAAGGACATTTAAATTCGTGCCTGCACCTTTAGACTCAAGATATGAAGCATTATACCTATGTTTTAGATAACAAAATACACGATGGAAAGGGATGCCACCAGCATCTTAATAAAATATCATCCTCTTCCTCCTCACCTCAAGCCTCATATCCGGAACTAAGGTCAGGGCTCTAACACATGAAAACAGGCATAAACGTGCTTATTTGTTCCTGATATTGTTGCAATTACTTATTGTCAGCAGATTGGTTGTGCGACCCTCCCGTGTCCGGACAGCTGACAAGAGCCAGCTAAAAAACAACAGCTAGTTATAAGCTAACAATATACCAGCTAATTTAGGCTCAAGTGTCCTAAAAACAACACTTTCCATCTGATAAACAGTTTGATTACATTCTAGAATAGAATAGAATAGAATAGCCCTTTATTGTCATTGTACAAGTACAACGAAATTGTGGGTGCTCTACCCAACTACTGTACAGAAATATAAATAACGAGGCAAGAGGAATAAATACAAAGAATGAGAATATATACAAAGTAAGAGAAAGGCACACAATAAAAGGCACACATTTGAAGAACAAGTAGCAAAGTGATAAATGTAGTGCAAAGGACATGATCCATGTATAGAGTCCATGAGTGAGTGGCCTGAGCGATGTGGGTTACTCAGACCATGGCTCAGATTGGGTGGTGGGCAGGGGTGGGGAGGTTTGGGGGAATGAGTGAGTGTTTGCAGTCCGAATGGCCCAGGGGAAGAAGCTGTTTGTGAGTCTGGAGGTGTGGGACCTGATTGACCTGAGGTGCCGCCCGGAGGGCAGCGGGTCGAACAGGTGGTGGGCGAGATGCAAGGGGTCACCTGTGATAGCCCTGGTTTTCCTGAGACAGGAGGAGCTGGCGTTGGCCCCAAGGGCTGGCAGGTGGCAGCCGATGATTTTTTGGGCAGTGTTAATTACCCTCTGCGTGGCCTTCCTGTTCTCAGCTGTGGCTCCTGCGTACCAAACACCCAGGCAGTAGGAGAGCACGCTCTCCACCAACGAGCGGTAGAAGGCCAGCAGCAGCTTCTGGTCCAGGTTGTTCTTCCTTAGGACCCGGAGAAAGTACAGCTGCTGTTGGGCCTTCTTAACCTCACATTGTATGACAGTTTATTAACTAAGCATCAGAGTCCAACAGTGTTACAGCCACTTCAATATAATTTTCAGTAACACCAGCTAACAGCAGCAAAAACAGCAGAACTTACCGACAGAAAAGTTTAGGATATCCTCAACAGTTCACCTCAGTATCGCTGTCATTGGACAGAAGTGAGCTTCTCTGACTCATCAACTTGTATTGGACTCCTTTCACAAACTTTTACAGCCTCTTCCAGAGAAAATAAAAGTCGATGCTTCTCACCTGGCATTTTGTACCAGGCTTTTTGTAAAGTTGAGCATTGTAACATGGGAGTCTGTGGGGATTAACTTGCTTTTGCAACCAGCCAAGTGGCCATTTCAGGAACTGCAGATTTTGACACTACCATGCCTCTTCACCTCACCACTAATAACCCAACAATAATAATAATATTAAAAATAATCATAATCATAATATTGCACATGTCACTGTATGGTCCCTACCATTTTAGATAATGTATCTAACATTATTACTGAAACAATTTTCAACTAGAAGGGCACTTGTAGTATACAGGCCAACTCCTTATTTTGTAATTTTGAAGAAAGTATTCAGGCTATGGACCAAAATCTTAATGGGTTCATTGTTTTCCTACTCTCCATCTCTCCCCCAAATTTTAGGAAATAATGGATGATGTTTTGGCATAAGCTTGTTAGCAAAGAAACTGAACCAGACAACTACAAAATAACTGGAGCCTTCAGGTTTTCTCTAAGAGGAAATCTGGAGTGCAGAAACGTTGAACAAACAGCAGTGTTGATGCTCAGTGACTTTACAAAGAAAAAGAGGAGCTGCTAATGTATTTCAAGGATGTAAACCTGTGATAAAAGCTGAATGTCTGATATTCTTTTCATTAAGGGCAATGGCAAAAATATTTTATCAGTCAAAAACTTTCCATTTTCCCTTCTGTCCTTGCTTATCTGTTTGCTTTGAGGTTTGTCTCATTCTCAGTTTAGAAGAATGGAAACGTCAGCCAAAATGTTTTCAGTAAGCTCATAAACAAAAGATAACTAACTGCAGGAAAGTTTATTTGTTGGAAGAGTTTGAAAAGATTTCTTCTAGAGTGAATGTCATAACTTTCCACTAAGTGCACATGGTTGGTTGGAAACATGAGTTCAAGTAATGTTAAATTTGTGTCAGAGTTTAAAATAAGGACGTTTTTGTCCTAAACCCAACCTCTTGTCTTCCATTTATTGCTGATGATTCTCTACATGAACATATAAGAGACAAAGAGATGAGAGGAAACTGAGAACGAGCAGAAAGGGATTTAGTCATTTCCCAAACCCCTAATAACTCCCTTAGGTAGGCTGTGGCAAGAAAAGTGCACCGTCTGCATCCACAAACAGCAGAATGAATAATGGAAGGATCTATGTGTCTGAGTGTATCAGTCTGCAACCGACCCCACAGTAATGATAATTGACCAATTAGGTGCCAGAAAAGATGTGTAAACACCTGGGGCTCATCCAGAAAAGTGAAACGTTACAGAATAATTAGAGAAAAACAAGACAAGCACTTCATCTTTCATGTTTTCTTTTTTTGTCAGATCATAAATAATGTCACGCCTTTGAAAGTATTAAATGAAAAACATGACATTTTATTGTTAACAGGGTTCAATCATGCAATGGAAGCAAAGAAGTAAGGTCCTAATTGCCTTATAAAATTAAGATTTCATACTTTTTGGAGAGTGAAACTACCAAGGTGTGATACAGGGCCAGCTTGTACTAAGCTGCAAGCTCTGAGTCTGAAAAAATGAAGACAACACAAAATGTTGGTGCATGGGAGTCATGAAAATCCACCTATAAAAGATGCCTGTATGCAACCACTGGGGAAGTCAACTGTTAGTTTCTCAACTCTAAATCAATCAATCAGCATTTTGGCTGCTGTGTGTGGGGGTTTTTGGAACCAGAAGTGACCATATTTAGATGAGAGGGTGGAATTCTAAGTTATCATGTATGGCTGCATTGTTAGTTAGGGAGCGTAAATGGGTAAATGGACTGATTCTTATATAACGCTTTTCTACTCTCGCCTCATTCACCCATTCACACAAGCACTTTTTCTATGCTTAAGCTCTTTCTATCTAACACACGTTCATACTCCGATGGATGCATCAGAGAGCAACTTGGGGTTAGTATCTTGCCCAAGGATATTTGGCATGCAGACTGGAGTAGCCGCGAACCACAAACCTTCTGATTAGCAGATGACCTGCTCTACCTCCTGAGCTACAGCCACCCCGTAAGAATAAAATACTAGAATTTTATGCCTCTAACTATATGTCTTAATAAAATCCAAACAGGTGAAATTTAAAAAAAATATTAACACTGTTCTGTTGTTATGAAGTGGGAAACTATACGTAGGGATCAAAACTGTTCTTTGAACCTAGCTGTAAAAATGTTTGTTTTGGGCAATTTAACTTTTGTTGACATTGACACTCTTTTGGAGATGCCTCAAGTGGCCATTAGTGGAACTGCAATTTGTGGCACTACTGCACTGGCTTCTTTTTTCAGCCCTGGATATTTAGAAGTGAACACTAACAGAGAAATACCTGCATTATGGCACAGTTACTTTAACTGAATTCACTGATGGCCATGGGAACAATTAATGAGGAAATGCCTGGCTCAGAGGCACCAGTACAGCAATAGATAATGAAAGACAGGAGGTTGTTTGTGATTCACTGTTCCTCACTGAATTCAGCTGGTCAGGGATTTAAAATGGTGACCTTCCAGCCTTCAGTCCTGACTGACAGCCTCTAAGCTCTGTGCTGACACGACTATTGTCAGAGCACACTTTGATCCCACCAGGCCCAGAATGCATTCATGAATAAAGCAAAGCCCTCTAATGCTAAAATGTTTGTGCCACTTGTGCCTGAGTGTCTTTAGTAGTTGGGAACAGGTAAGGTCAGTGTTTCCTATGTCATATCTAAGGCATAAATTCAGCTATTGAATTTACTCAGTCCACATGCTGAAGTTTCCTTGGGCAAGACACTGAACTTAAAAGTTGCTTCCATTGGCAACTGAGCATCAGAGAAGACCATTTACCATAATATTTACTGTGTACAATCAGTATCATTATGAATATCTGGGCACCAACAATCTGAGTTCAGGACTCCTAGTCAGGGATGATGTGTCCATATATTCAAAATCAAAATGTACAAAACTGACCTGTTTTATTTAATATGACCTGAAATTAGTAACTGAGACCATAAACACATCAGGAAAGTCTTATGAGGTCAGGGCTGAGGTAGGCAGGGCTGCTTTCACATAGACTTCTATAGGACTGGAAGTCTTTTTTTTTTGTAGCCACAGGTTTGACCCACCCGTACATCTTTTATAATGTTTATGTGCAGCTCAAACCACTTCCTGTTATGAACTGCTCTGAAGGGTCCTGGAACTGCCTGGGGTGGAAGGTTGGAGTAAGCGGAAAAACTGTGGGGATTCTGGTTTTTAAGGTTAGGTAAAGAATGGGGTTTTCATTCAGTTTAAACAAAGGCTGCCAGTGCCTAAATCTAAATCTAAAGTTTAGGAATGCAATGATGGTTGGGTGTACATGAACATAATTTCTAGCACAAAGTGTTGCTTTACTGCCACCTGAGCTTCACTGAGTTTCCTGACACTTGGCTGAACAAACAGGAAAAAATGGCAATAATATCAAATTAAACAAAAAAAATGGGATGTTATGGTGAGAGCAGACTTCCTCTTCTTTCTAATTAAACTTCAAACTTATCCTTCTTTTCTGGCTTCACATCACATTATTATTATCTTCTTATAATGATCATAGTGTATGTATGTATATATGTCTATATGTACCCCATCTCCTCCTTATCAGGTGGGCCAATCTGAACGAAACTTTGCACAAACATCTTCATACATACAGCGAATTTTAACATCTATTATTAACATGTTTTTAAAAACGTTTTATTATAAATCACAATTCGTATTCATCATCCCCCTGCGAATGCAATGTTACATAAACATCACCCATTCATGTGTCACGTTCACCGTACATCACCCGCTTGTAACATAATAGTCACCAAAATTTGTATCCATGACAGGATTTTGTTCGAGTCACCACTAAATACTGAATGAAGAATTTGAAAAACCGCCGCAGGCCTGGCAAAAGGTAGGCAGATTTTTGCTAGTATTATGTAATTATATATACAGCACAATATGATTTGGTAATGAGCTATTATGGCAAGTCAAAGGATTTTGTTTAAGGAGTTTAACATGCATTGGGGCAGGTATAAAACAAAATATGTCCGTCACATAAGGAAGATGTCTTTGTAAGGGAAATAGTTAATGTAGAACTTGGGAAAATTAAGTATACTCTTACAGTAAATGATGAAAAGCTTCTGTTCTTTTAAGTCAGACTTTTGACACAGAAAAAGATTAAGTGAGATGTCAGAAAGGAGTTTTAAAGACCAGACTCAGGGCTGAAACTGTATTTAGGTCATATACCTCACTGAGCTGTTATGCTTTGAACTGTATGTGCAGACTGAAATCTGCCTGATAATCGCCTATAATGACGTGAACACATCACATGTCACCTAGATTTGAAGTCACAGCTCTGGCATGAGAAGATAATTATATAAACACTTCTGACTCAGGAGGTTATGTAATGGGCCTTTGATGGCTGCCATGGATGATGGGCAGCCTGAGCTACTTCCTCCTTACCCCACTCCTCACATCTGTAGATAAGTGTTTGTTACAAGATGTGAAGATGACAGAAGATTCGTTCTGACAGACATGGTGAGCTAACAGTCACCATGTCTGTCAGAACGAAGGTCAGTGAGGAGGACGGGTAAAGGTTGCCATTTATGACAAACAGAAATGAATTTGTGAAAATCAAATTCCTGTCAAACACATTGTGAAAAAATGATGAAGCATGCAGCCCACCCACTGTCACTGACAGAGCTTGTAAATTTGTCTTGTTGGACAAAGTGCTAGGGTTGACTGAAGACGTGATAATAGTTTTCATGTCAGATCTGAGCATGAAAGCTGTGAAAAGTGTGAGACCAGAACAGTGATAACCTTTGAGATAACCCAGATGTTTCCTGTGTTTCCTTCACAACATGGAAAATTTAACTGCTTTATACTATTTTATAATGTTGTATGGTGACAGTAACTGATATTTAAAATGAAACGTGGATATTACTTGTTAATACACATGTTGTAAGTAATGGAGTGCCAGCACTCTGAGGCTGGTGCAGCTTCTCTTACCAGGAAAGACTCCACAATAAACCTGCTAAGATAAAGAGGGACACTTAACTGCCTAAATGCACCTGTTTAATTCTTAATTTAATGACCAGTTTGTTTTCTGCTGTTGGTGTTGCTTCTCTGATCCTCTCTGCTACAGTGTGCTCTGCGATTTGACTCATAGGAGTGTCTACAGTTTGTAGCCGTCCTGATTAGGTTTGGTGCTGCATATATCAACATTTTTTCATATTGATTTATCTGACAATTTTATTTGTTTCATTTGAATTACAAGGCGTGTGTTTTGCTATAGCACAGCAAGTGGAAACTCCTTCATAAACAGGTTTCAGATTGTATCGCTATTGAGTTTTATCGGTTTATGATAAAGAGCAGCAAAATATAAGTAGAACTTTACTTTTATCAAAAGACTAAGAGTATAAATTGTAGTCATTCACAGGTGTTTGCTGGGGCATATATGCATTTTTCCATTTATTCTCTCATTAAATGTTTCCCACTGCATTCACAGCTAGAAACTGTTCAGAACAATTACTAAAGCTGTAGTAGGCCAATGGAGGATTTACGATCTCTCCACTGGCAATGTTCCATAATTTCCTCTCCCCAGTTATATTGTCGTGGCAGGACTCAAAGCAGTGACCTTCCAGTCACCAGCCAGCCTCCCTAACATTAGGCTACCGCTGCTTCTTCTACAAACCAGATCCTGTTTTATTTTTCCTGCATTGGATACTGAGCACTTTCTATTACAAACACACAGCTACATATTCATGCCTTAAATTCCAAGCTCAAAAATCCACAATTCAACATGCGTAGCCTTCGATGCCCTGAAGCTACGGTGGTCGTTTGATCTGCAAAGACCACATTTGAACCTCCTGCTGTCACTTTAAGTACAATCACTTCACGATGCTGCTTTTGAAGAGCTGACTGCAGCTGCTGCCCTGCCAGAGGATCAGCCTGCACTGTATGTGTTGCTTCATATGCATAAGATCCTGTCCAGTTTAAGGATGAGGGGTGGATGTACTGAGCCTACAAAGGTTTTTCTTGATGAATAATAAACTCCTAATTTTTAGTATAAAATAAACTAATGGAGAAAGTCAGTTAAAACTAAACCTGGTTTAATGGAGTGTCTTTAAAAATTAGAAACATGCAAACCAGTAGGAGCCAGCAATGGATTTTGGCAGTGCATATTAGTAAAACCTCACTGGACACTTTATTAGGTACACTTTGCAAGTTTTTTACCTTCTGAACTGTCTTAATTTTTCGTTGCATAGATTCACCAACAGTTTGAGATGATTTGAACTTTGTGACATGCCATTCTTCCTGCTTGAACAGCCATCAGAAGATGGACACACTGTAGTCTGAAGAGATGCACATGAATAATACTCAGGTAGGCTGTGGTGTTTAAATGATGCTCAGTTGGTACTAAGGGGCCTAAAGCATCTGAGAAAATATCCCCCACACCATTACACCACCAACAGCAGCCTGGACTGTTGCTACAAGGCAGGATGGATCCATACTTTCATGTTGTTTACATCAAATTCTGTCCCTACCACCTGAATGTTGCAGCAGAAATTAAGACTAGAACAGGAAAAGTTTTATTCAATCTTCTAGTGTCCTATTTTGCTGAACCCGTGTGAATTGTAGCCTCAGTTTCCTGTTCTTAGCTGACAGGAGTGGCACCTGGTGTGGTCTTTTGCTTCTCAACAAGGCTTTTACATCCAGAGAACTCCTGCTCACTGGATATTTTCTCTTTTTCGACCATCTCTGTAAACCCTAGAGATGGTTGTGCAGGAAAACCCCAGTAGATCAGCAGTTTCTGAAATAATCAGACCAGCCTGTCTGACACCAACAACCACTAATTTTCAACAGTTTTGTAGCAGTTGAGGTTTCTTTTCTTTTCTTTTTTTTTGTTTTATCCAATTGATCTAGCAATCTCATATGAATGAATGTGTTCACACAGAGAACATTTTATTAACATGAATGTTGAAGTGCTTTTGTGATGATGTGATAAGGCTCCTAGCAGCTGTCTAATCAAAAGAAATATTTCATAATTTGAATGCTGTACCAGTATTCCTGTAGTACCTGTAACTGGAATTACAGTCTTGTGGAGGACAAAGATCACCTCAGTGCTGTTATTTTTGTTTATCTAAGCCTGGGAGAAGCATTTATTTGCCTTGTAGAAAAATTATATTTATGCCTTAAAATTCCTTTACTGAACTGTAAAAATCATATTTCCTCTAATACTGTATCACCCTGTGATGGCTGGTTCTCTGCACACACAGTCTATTTTATCAACCCAGGTAATGTTGACTGAACATGGTTTCTCTTCTCAGTCTGCTTCACTTTCAATTTGATATTCAAGGAAACAAATATTCTGATCCCCATAGCAGAGATGGAAAAAAGGATCTTAACCAATGCAGCAGAGAAGGCACAGAAAACAGCATTGCAAAGACATCCCAAGGTAACATCTTCACAAGTCTCATTTTGTACAAAACAAAAGAGTTGTATAGTGTCACATAAGACAGAAAGAAACGGAGAAAACCCTCACCACAAAGCAACTGAGATTATGCAGAGTTACTATTTGCTTAAGGTTAAAATTAAATTAGAGTGAAGAATGATTTTTAAAATTCAATTCAGTCATTAATTATTTAATTTTAAACCTACGGAGGTACTGTCAACAACGATTTTATAACCCAAGCCCAGCTGCTACCTCATGAGGTGTGATCAAAAAATTCTGGGGACATAATTTAAATTTGATCTCCCGTTTAAGATAATTTCTCACGCATCTCCAGACAGCTTCCAGCACAGCTGCTATTTGTAGATCCCTATCTGGAAGTCCCGATCTGACCACTTGCACTGCCCGTGCTGTAATTTCACCATAAACCTTCAAACATCAAGTTTTGTTTCAAACTTGATTCAAAAGATCGTTGCTGGTGATAAGAGCTGGGTCTCCAGCTCCGATAGATCAGTTTTCAGAAATTTTCAGTTGAAGAGCCCACAGCCTGAAGGCAGTATGTCAGGTGAGGAATGAGATCTGGCATATGGTTGTCATTTTTTTGAGCATTCATCAGGTTGTGCACCATAATTCATCTCCCAGGGTGAGTCTGTCGGTGCAGAGTTATACTAAAATTCCAGTTCAGTTTTTTGGCCACACAAACATATTCTTCTCTCATCAGCTGCCACCCTCTCCAGATTTGCCTTTCTGCAACTTCGTGCTTGACTCAGAAATCGAGTTGAAAAATCACCATTTGAACACACAGACTGAGCTTCACAGAGTGATCTAAGGAACGCAGCTGCACTGACAATGGTCTAGAATTACATGAACAGCACATCACGCCAAAATCAAATCAGGTAATTTTTTTGATTCACATAAGCTCATTCCCAGGAAGTTTTGATCACACCTCATCTGCAGCCGACAAGTTCTTCCAAGAATGTCAGTGGACAAGGCACCGATGACAAAGGGCACCTTGTGCAAGTTGCTGAGATGCCAGTAGCCTGAGGGTTTAGTTACGGTGCAGTTGTTATTTTAGAACAGTGTTGGTGTATTTTACATTACGTTTTAAATATTTAAACAAAGCACAAAAGACAAGTAAACACATTTTTTATTCTGTTTTTTTTTTTTTGCTGAATATTCCTTGAACTGTCTCCTTTAACTTCCTGGCTACTTTAACACTGATTACTTCTAAGAGTTGTTGGTTTCCTTAGAGGATGACATTGAGGAGGCTGGAAAACTGGGGCGCACCAGCATGTAGCTCTCTTACTGAACAAAAGCTGAACTCTTTGTTATGCAGTTGAGGCATGGATGAGCTTTCTAGCAGAGGAACTGAGTCACACTGAGGTAGAAGAGGGCTAATTTACACACAGTGCCACAGGCATGAGAGAGGGTAAGAAGAAGACAGAGGATGAAGGCAGATGAGGCTAATTATTCTCCCCACAGAGGAGAAGAAACATCCCCTGGCTTTCTACAGGGGGGCTTGTCAGGATGTGATTCCCTGGTGGGCAAAGAAGAGACGCCAAGAAGAGGAGGCGAGAAAAAAAATATGAAAAATACAGCAGTCTCTAGAATACAGATTCTCATAAAGGCCTGTCACTGCATGTTTGAAAACTCATACCCAACACTTAAGAGTGGCATGTGCCACAATGGTGAAAGGGTGACAGTGAACATACATGAGAGTTATGCTTCTTATGAGATTGAGTTCATTGTTGATTTTCTCCCACAGCTGTAACCTGAGCTATTTAAGGCTTCATGGCGAAGTCAAAGCCTAAAGTCTTGTCACAGCAAGTCTCAAGTCAAGTCCATGAGGGGAAATCAAAGTCAGTCATTGAAGTCACAGATCTCTATGGCAAATTACATGTCAGATGCAAGTATTTTTGTTTTTGTTAGTACTGCTTTTACTTGCTTAGACTAGGTCTTTTTTAAAAAGCACTAACAAAAGTTACATTTATTAAAAGAATACCAAGTTTGCAAGTTTATGCCCTCAAGTCTTAAATGTGAATCTGTGTGCATCCACTGGTGAGTTTCCACTAACCTGGAATGCTGTTGCATGGTATTTGAAATATGGAGTTTGCATATTCCCTCTGTGCCTGCATTGGTGCTCTCGGAGTACTCCAGGTCCTCCCACAGTCCAAACACCTACATGTTTGGTTAATCGGTGATTCTAACTTGGCTATAAATGTGAATGTGAGCATGAATGGTTTTCTGTCTCTCTGGAAAAACCTTGCTTTTCGGGATAGGCTGCAGCGCCCCCGCGATCCTCAATCAGAGAAGCATTTAAGAAAATGAATCGACGGATCTTCTGGAGTACACCTTATACCACAATAACAAGTCTTGCTGAGCCGATTGCAGCAACGCGTCTTTGAACACAGCTTTGTTCTGGGCTGCATTTCCAACTGCATTTATATTTGGGAGAATTGCTCTGTTCTGGGAGAGCAGCAGCAAGACCCAGCGCAGAGCAAAGCAGAGCGATACAACATGAAAAGGAGGAGCTTGTGTGGGTTGCAAATTGGCTTGTAGATACGCAACAATTGAGCAAATTAAAGCAACTTAAATTGCATTTGCCTATTGGATATGTAGAGGGGTATTAGCTTAGCCATCAACTGATATGGGCTGTCACTGAGATCACCTTATCTGTCAGGATTGCCGACTTCACATCCTACCTAAACCAACACTATGTTCAGTTTAATTTCACCTTGGTTTAGGTGAACAGTATTGGCACCTGGAGTCCCTGTGTTGTGCAAAAGCATTGTCACAAGTCTTCATAATTTTACATTAGCGTGAACTAAAGATTAATCATCTTTTATTGTTCTGATCATGAACTGTATATAAAAGATGGACATAACTTAACTGAACTGTGAATCAACCTTGTCTCTAATTTGTAAAGGTGCAAATGACCTCCCATATTTCATCAAACTCTGAGGTCATGTGATGTTACTCCTGAGTTGGATAACATGCACGGCAGCATCCAGTAAGAAAAATTTTGCTTGCTGTCATTTAACAGGCTCAGTAGTCATAAAGCAGTCTGGTAATATTAACGTCAGGTCTGCAGCCACAGATGCCAGTTAATGTGAATAAAACACAGACCTTGCTTTTCCTGTGAGAATGTGGCGTATGAAACTCAGGCACGAGGGGAGGTGGTGTCATTTCTAAGTCACATGAGCTCCCCTCGTAATACTAATCCTGTGTGAATAAAAGTCAAAATGTGTAACCCCTGAATAATAAAAGTAAAAAATCAGAACTCACACATAATAGAAATCATCATGCATGATTATTTGACAAACCAAGTCATATGGAGACTTGATAATGAATGTGAAACCCAGAGGTTCTCTGTGCTAACGATACATCATCATGTCTGAGCAGCGTCTGCAGCACCCAGCAGATTAAAACAGCCGGAAAGAACAACAACTTAATTGATGTGCACGTCGGTCCCTCTCAGACTCTAAAGAAGCTTCTCTTTGCTCTCTTTCATGAGGTGTTTGTTCTGTTTTAGACAACTTCAGACTAACTTTCCCCACAAGGGCATAGGTATTGATGCAGCTTTCTTGGATGTGGTAATCAGACTGGAAGTTTACTCAGACAAATAAGGTGAATGTCAGTTAAAGAGGGTGGGATGCTTTGCTGTTACTGCACTCTCCACTCTTTGTTAGGCTCATTTGTTTACATTAAAACTTTGTCTAACACACACACAAACACACCAAGTTCTTTATGTGGAGAGACAGATTGTGGTCTTTGAGTAGATGGTAATCCTCGAGGATCATCTGCTCTAGTCTTTCGTTAAAGTGCTTCAGCTCATAATTATATAACTTGTCGGAGATTAACCTACTGCAGGGAGCATCTCCTCCTATTCCTGCAGCATCTTTGACTTTCTGTCTTACATCACAGTTATGGTTGATGTGTCACTATATTATCCTTCGATAGGAGCTCATGGAGTTTATTTATAAAAAAAAATTTCAAAAGTGATCCACAAGTATAAGTATTGTCCTTCCAAAATGAACAACTTTAGGCTTTTGTGAGTCTTAATTTTTCCAGTTTGGGCTTCTGAAATTTGATGCTTTATTATTTTGGGTAGAATTTCATGGAAGTGAGAAAAGTTTGCCTTCAGTGCTCTTTTTCAGGAGGCTTTTTCTGGAGGCTTTAAGAAATAACATGAGGTGGTGTAAAAAGCAACAAAGTCATAATAGGAAAGCAGTCTTGTTGGATAAATCTGTTAAACACAGAACTTTCTCCCAGGAGGCTGCGGTTTTCATGTTTCATGGGAAGCCAAAAGTCAAAATAAAGCATATTATTTTTACACAAGCTGAATTTTGACCAGGTTTAGGCAACATAACTGCTTGTTTTGATTTATGAAAAGGTTGTGGTTTAGACTGAAATAGACCCGTTTCACAAGGCAAACCTCTCCCACATGTGAACTTCACCCACAGGTTCCAAAAATGTAAAAAAAAAAAAAGGGACAAAGGAGATTTTTTACACTGAGATTGTTTGACTTACTTTTAGTTTGTGTGCTGCTTTAGAATTTAAAATGAAATTATTAAGAATGATTATGAGATTAGTCAAACCACACAGTTTACAGGAAGGTGTATATACACCAATCAGGCATAACATTATGACCACCTGCCTAATATATTGTTGGTCCCCCTTTTGCTGGCAAAACAGCCCTGAGCCATCGAGGCATGGACTCCACTAGACCCCTGAAGTTGTGCTGTAGTATCTGAACCAAGATATTAGCAACAGATCCCTTAAGTCCTGTAAGTTGTGAGGTGGGGCGTCCATGGATTGGACTTGTTTGTCCAGCACACCCCAGAGATGCTTGATTGGATTGAGATCTGGGGAATTTGGAGGCCAAGTCAACACCTCAAACTGGTTGTTGTGACGTAAACGAAAACATGATTCATCAGACCAGGACACCTTCTTCCATAGCTCTGTGGTCCAGTTCTGATGCTCACGTGCCCATTGTTGGAGCTTTAGGAGGTGGACAGGGGTCAGCATGGGCACCCAACCAAGTGAACAACACTCTCCAGGAGGTAGGCGTATCGATATCCAAGTCTACCATAAAGAGAAGACTGCATGAAAGTAAATACAGAGGGTGCATTGCAAGGTGCAAGCCACTCATAAGCCACAAGAATAGAAAGGCTAGATTGGACTTTGCGATAAAACATCTAAAGAAGCCAGCACAGTTCTGGAAAAACATTCTTTGGACAGATGAAACCAAGATCAACCTCTACCAGAATGATGGCAAGAAAAAAGTATGGAGAAGGCGTAAAACAGCTCATGATCCAAAGCATACCACATCATCTGTAAAACACGGCGGAGGCAGTGTGATGGCTTGGGCGTGCATGGCTGCCAGTGGCACTGGGATACTAGTGTTTATTGATGATGTGACACAGGACAGAAGCAGTCGAATGAATTCTGAGGTGTTCAAAGACATACTGTCTGCTCAAATCCAGCTAAATGCAGTCAAATTGATTGGGCGGCGTTTCATAATACAGATGGACAATGACCCAAAACATACAGCCAAAGCAATTGCTTTTCTTGCTATTCTTGAATGGCCAAGTCAGTCACCTGATCTTAACCCAATTGAGCATGCATTTCACTTGTTGAAAACTAAACTTCGGACAGAAAGGCCCACAAACAAACAGCAACTGAAAGCCGCTGCAGTAAAGGCCT
>VUQS01068783.1:0-24346 GCA_015108495.1 Heterochromis multidens
GCCACCCTCCATGACCATGTCCCAAAGGGGCCAAGGCTTAGGATGCCCTAGACCCAGGTCCAGCCATGCACGCACACACACACATACACACACCCAGGCCATTCACTCATACACTCACATACCCACCTACTAGTGACACAGACACACACAAAAATACACAAAGACACACATGCACACACATAAACCCTCTGAAGCGCGGGCGAGTAGATCACCCCCCCGGACCAGTAGCGAACCCAGGACGCAGCCAGACCGGTCCCCAAACTACCAGTGGGTCCCCGCCCCGGGCAGGGTGTATGAGACAGGGGTGTAGGAAGACCTGCCTGTCCCCCACCCCCCCACATACTCAGTGTTGGAGGTGATATGTTGGGTGGATGTGCTGGTGTGTGTGTGTGTAAAGTGTATAGGATGTATATGATTGTGTGAAAACTACAGTGCTATTAAAATTGGGGGGACGGATGTAACCTGAACACTCGACTGCTCACCCCCCCCAAGATCCTAAATGTCTAAGGTGTAGATAAAATTGAGGGACAGATAGCAGTGAAGGGTGACTGGGGCCACTTCAGTAGCCCCACCCACCAACCTCTGGAGGACACGCCTGCCCCACAAGACCCTATGTGTATGGTGGTATGTCATGAGCCATAATGTCAATTGGCAATCTTGTCGCCATGCAATAAGAGTGGAAAACAATGAGGACAGAAAAAATATTTGAAATAATGCATTTGATTTGAATACTTTTGAATCAGGCAGTATATTTTTAGCCATCAGTACCCAAGTTCCCATGTTGTGTCTGATTCCATTCATTTGTTCAGCATCCAGTGCACTACTCTAATGCTTCAGAGACATTTTATTCCATAAGATCAAAAATAAAAAAGAAAGAAGGAAGGAAAATAAGGAATAGTTAATGAAAAACATGAATGCATTCAAATTAAACTGGACTTAAAAAAATAATAATACATTTTTTATAAAACATGTTGCTATCGGCATTAAAAAAATAATTTTGAACACTCACTGTGTGTGTGTGTGTGCCTATGTTCAACAGCCTTCCTTGGGGGAAACAACCGCTGGTTGAGGGAGAAACAATCAGCAAGAGCCTTGTTATGTGGAACCCTGCCATCAGACTTGCAAATAATCACAGCAGCTAATTGATTAAATTCAACAAACTCACATGTCCTCACACATGGCACAATGTCTTCATCCTCATCATGTCAGCGGCGTGCTCCCAGGATTTCCCCAAACAATATTCCACTGATAAAGCCGCGTCGCTTGTCACAGGGATTTTCATCACCTTGCTAACTTGCAATCGATGCAGTGACAAAATAAGTCAGTGAAAATGTCTGTTTGATGGCTGCTCTGATATATAGCGATGCAGATCTTACTAAACAAGCCACTCTCTGATGTTTGGTCTCATGTCTCATACACCCATTAGAAGAAGCAACCACTAATCTGTACTTGAAGTACCTTGATCACAGATTTAAATTTTTAATAACTGATTTATTAGCCACTTAGATGTGTCACCTTTAATTTGGTAAAAAAGATTAGCAGACACTGTGACAATTTTATGTCTTTTCACAGTTATTTTAGCTCTGTTTTGTTCTTCACCAACTCCTGAGGAAAATGTCTGACTGTGTCTGTCTGCCACTTGGCACTGACCAGGTAGAGTGCTGTATATTTTTAAAGCTTTTTCACTGAATTAGAGCCAAATTGTTATAAGTGCAGTGGAAACAAACTAAAAGGGTCAGGTTATGTGGCAGAAGCTTTAAAGTGTTGTGAAAATGTCCTTTTGTCAAACTCACGATGAAGCGTTTTAAAGAAAACATCCAAATCCACTCATTAAAATCAAAGATATCATATTCTATGCTTCATGTCCCCTGCTGTGACACAGTCTGCCATGTACATTTGCCACAGTGAAACTCTCTGGTCAAAGATTTGTGCAAGTTTTTTTTTTTTTTTTCCACTTTCTAATTTGCAGTGTGAAGCCCTGTCCAACACTGACTTTAATGTCATCAGCTGAAGCTACCAAAAATGCTTTTACTCAAAGTTTTCAAAAACAACTTTTACAGTCTTGCTTGTCCAGACCTGCAAAATATAGTCTGTATGTAAAGTTGGTGCTATAAGCAGTTTTAAAAGTTTTCAAGAGGGTCAGAACTAATGAACACTAGGTCCAACCACTCAAAGCCATTAGGTTCCAAAGGGAAGGAGACCAGGCTCCAAAGACAACCTGACCACCTTGTTGCACCAAGCTTCCAATTGGGAGATTCAAGCAGATTTCAGAAAGAAGCTTGTCTTCCCAGAAGAGGTGGTAGTAATCACACTTGCCCAGACAAAAACCACCTTGTAGTCAAACTCACTGTGCCCTGTGAGGACAGAATTTCTCATGAACTGGAGAAAACCAAGTCCCAAGATCTGATTGATGAAGCCCTTGCCAAAGGATGGTGCAAAGCCTCACTTCCCATAGAAATTCGCTGCTGTGGTTTCTCAGCAACATCAGTGCACTGTTTCCTTCAGAAGATCGGCTTAGAGCCCAAAGAACTGAAGAGAGCCACTGGGGAGATAACCATGGCAGCCAAGACCAGCTCAAGATGGATATGGCTGGTTAGAGCTTGCAGGTGGAACGCTTCCGCAGGTGAAGGCTAATCTTGTCGTCACTGGTCCACTCAGGCAAGGCATACATTGGTGATCCTGAGATACCTGCTGAAGATGTGGAAGGCTTCCCAACAAAGCAAGCACTCAGGCCACCTCACTAAAAGACTGTCAGGAGTAAGCTCCTATGTCTAGCTGTTTCAGCAGTTTCAACTTGTAGCAAAGCATCTTTGATGATAACCTGACCTTTAAATGTGTAAAGTTCATGAGGTTTTCCTTTATGGTTCTCTATATCTGTGGAGTTGTTCTTTTGATGCAACCTTTTTAGTCTAAAATATATTTTATAAATGTGTTACTTATTGCAGTTTTTATACTTAAATAAACATCCTAGCATTTGCATTTTGCATTTTCATATCAGATAATTATGGACCTTGACTCATGTATATATTGTAGCTTAGCATAAAGGTCAAAAGCAGCTGGAAGCAGCTACCCAGAATTAAACAATGTCAGTACTGTTGAAAAACAATCTGTATTTTTCTACCTTATCTGCCAACCTTTATTGGGGGACATAGCCGCCCAGTATAAAAAGTGAAGCCAGAAGTGCCTTAAACCTGCAGTCTTGCCAATAGCCAGCAGAGGGCGACTCCTCAGGTTGCACAAAGAAGTCCAGTTGTGTAGAAGCGAATGGAAAAGTGTTACTACCTCACTCTGTATTCATTAACTTGTGTTTGAGGTTTCAGTTGCTAGTTTCACGTTATTTAACACATATTTTGTCAATTTTGGTCACCATTACAGTCAAAAAGGACAATAAAAGCAGAATATGCTGTAGAACAGGGGTTCCTTGTGATTGACAAGCCACTATCATGTGGCAGTGGAGTGTCCCTCAGTTTTTCAGTCAGATCCGCCCATCATTTGTGATATCTGGTTTTTTTTTTTTAAATATGGCAAAAATTGCTTAAGCCCAGGCCTCAAAACAGTAGTAGGAGATGTCGTTGTGGCGTTGTCCATCTTTTATATACAGTCTATGGTTTCTAGCTTCAGATCTTTATACTGACCTAATCTTTGCTGACCAACTCCTGACTCCAATGCCATACACTAACAGAAGTTAATAAAAATAAAAAATATTAATTTGAAGTTATATAGGGTATTAGTTGTCTTAAGTGTTGCATTCTTTTATTTCCTTTTTGGGATTTTTTTCAAGTATAAAGATTTAATCCCTGTGAAAGATCAGTGACTGGAAAATTGTTTTTTCAAAAATGTGGTGTTGACAGAAACATACTCACATTGAGCCAGAACAGCCATGGTGACTATCTTTCAACTTCAGAGCGTTCATCATATTGTTCTCAGTGTTTTTTTACCCACTTCCTGCCTCGCTTTGATTATGCCTGTCACTTCATGTAAATGCAGTCTGCTGTTGATATTTAATTCCTGACAGCATTCAGTATGCAACAGCACTGAGCTCATGTTTGCATGCGTGCCACCAGACGTCAATGCATTGACAAATTTTCACCCTGGCGGAGAGGCTTTGTACATTTTCAAGGATGTTTATATAATTCTGTCAGTTCTTCAATGAAACTGACACCTGAGGGATGAGCTTTCCTGAGCTGTAGGAGGAGCTCAGTGTTTTTCACTCATGAATGATGTTCAGTTCTTTTTAATCGCCAACTTCTTTGTTTGTCTTCCAGGCCAATAAACTCAGAACCAAGACCCTGCACAATACACTCAACCCAGTCTGGAATGAGACCCTGACCTACTATGGCATCACTGATGAGGATATGGTCCGCAAAACACTCAGGTACTGTCAGTGGTTTGCCCCATGCTTCCACTTAATGAATGGAAAGACAAGGAAGGAAGAGAGGAAGGGAGGAATAGAAGAATTAGAAGAAATGGATGAAAACAACGTAGCAAATGGGAATGAAACATGAAAGAAAGAAGAAGGAAAGGAAAAAAGAAGGAAGAAAGTAAGGAAGGGAGACAGCAATGGAAGGAAGGAAGAAACAGGGGGAGCAAGGAAAGGAGGGACCCAGGAAGGAAGGAAATAGCAAAGGAAGTAAGGAAGAAGCAAAAGGAAGGAGGAGGAAGGAAGGAGTAAAGAAAGGAAGGAAGGAAAGAGTAAAGGGAGCAAGGAAGGAAGGAAGGAAGGCAGAAGCAGAGGAAGGAAGAAGGAGAAGGAGGGAAGAAGGAAGAAAATAGCAAAGGAATAAGCAAAAGGGGGGAGGGAGGTAGAGAGGAAGGAAGTCGAAAGGTAAGGAAGGAAGGAAGAAACCAAAGGAAGGAAGGAAGGAGCAGGGGAAGCCAGAAAGGAATCAAGGAATAAAGGGTGCAAGGAAGGAAGGAAATAGTGAGGAAAGTAAGTAAAGAATAAGCAAAGGAAGGAACATAAGCAGGAAAGGAAGAAGAAAATAGAATTTTAAGGAATGAAGGAGCAGGGTAAGCAAGGAAGGGAGCAAGGATGAATGGAAGTTGCAAGGAAGGAAGGAATGAAGTGAAAAATGAAAGTAGAGGAATTATTGAAAGAGGAAAGAAATGGAAGAAAATAAAACTTAATGTGAAAATTAACAGAAAGGGAAGAGACGGGGAAAGTCGACGATAAAGTAACAGAATAAAGAATACGTATTAAAAGGAAGGGAGGAAGGAAAACAGGATGTGCAGAGAGGTAAAAGGCAGAGGAAGGAAGAGGAGGGTAGAGAAGGAAATGAAGAGAAAGAGAGAATAATCCTGTCTCTTCTTGTTTTGATGTTTAGCTGCTATGGATCTGTTTTCACAGGCTTTAGACGATCATTTTCAGGGACCAGTGATGTTTGACAGTTTCTCTTCTTCTTGGTTTCTGTTTTATATAACTACATTACAGCCTGTGTTTAACAGCAGCCATCTAAAGCAGAAATGAATGATGATGTTGCTCATCCTCTTTCTTCCTTTTCACTGCGAGTTTGCACGCCAGTCTGAACCTGAAATTGAAATATGGGAAAATGGAAAATTCTTTGCTTGTCAAATCTCCAAACAGCACTTCTATTTGGGTGAGAGGACTTCCTGTTTTGTTGGTTATTTGTGTTTCACTACAACACCTGAGAACACATTAAAACCTGAGAGCAAAACTCCAGCCTCCTAAGATAAATATGATGCTCTTATGCAATGGAAGTATTACTTCACCATTCTTTGCTCCTGTATTTTTACCAAAGTGTTAACACTGTACAATCAAGTGGTGGAGGTAGGTTATGCAATCATATGCATAATCATTTTGGTAGCTACAGTATATCCCAGGTGGGCCGTATACAGTGGAGGATTTTAGTTTGCTTTTGTCTTCAGTTACCCCCAGGCATCCCAGTAGCAACTGTGTGTTTCTAGTGTTAATGTTATATGTTGGAATGCCATGAAAACGTGTCAGGGACTTCCTGGCATTTCATTTACCGGCTCCATCGATTTGTCCTCCAGTTCAGTACCTCAAGATAAATACAAGTAAAACAAGTCCTCCAGCTAAATGATCCTTTTGGTTTGTTTGTTCCTCCTCTCAGAAAAACCTGTGTGGTTCCTGAAAGGACACACAGGTGTGTGTCTACTTTATAAAGTCCCCATTAGGACATGGGTGGAGTACTGGAGACGCAAACAGACTTTTAAACAGAAAATGGGCAGTCGACTCTCCTCTGGGTCATTTAGGTACAAACACCACTTGGTTAGTTTTAGGAAAAGATTGTTTGGGTTAAAATACAAAGTATTGCAGACAGTTAGTTTTGTTTTTAGTTTGCAGAGTTTCACCCACTAATCTAAACTGCCCATGTGAGCAGACATTTTACATGCACTCAATTAAACGGCCACTAGAGGTCGTTTAATTTTTAAGGCCCTCTCCACACGTACAAAGGTATTTTGCAAATCATAGATTTTTCTTTTGACGCGTTTTGACCTTTTTTCCACACATAAATGCTGTTTTAGTGTGCGTGTGCATCTCTACCTCCTTTTTTGACAACAGACTTTGCACCATGTTATTGTTTCCATGAGATGATTTTCTGCAATGGCGGATATAGAAATACTTTTCTTTGAGAATTGCTTAAAGAATCTAGCATGGATGACAAGTCTCTCAGTCCACGTTTTTTTCTGTTTCTGGAATTTTATAATGCAGTATGACATTCAGGGATAGTTCAGCATCACTGTCTGTGGAAACATAAGACTCACTTCTTCCTCTATGTGCTATCTTTGCTCACATAATAGCATGTACCCCCAGGCTTCTGATTGGCCAACATTTTACTTTGAAGGACTGATAAAATCCACGGTACAAGGAAGAAGTGGTGGAGGAGGATCCAACACATCAAGTCACCTTTGGGACCACTTTTAAGTTGTGGTTTCATTTGTTGTTGGTTCAAGTTAGGAAAAGATACAGTTTAGTTTAAAATGCACCCTTTCAGTTAAAACACATGTTAATAAGTTCCATTCTCTTAGTTTATACACTGCCCTGTTTCACCCCATCTACAGGAGCTTTCCATGTAGTTAGTCAGATGGTCATTGGAGGTCAATTAACTCTAATATGTATCTATATGTTGTTACTTTCAGCTTGCACAGACACATATCAGGTCAAACTCAAAAACGGGGTTCATAAAATCTACACTAGTAAAGCTTAAAAAAGTCCAGATTAGGAGGCATTAGTCACAGGTTTGTCAGCCACAAGATTGTGGTTCACGTCCTGGAGGTCTCTTCCTGTCAAAAGGGAGTTCTTCCTCACCACTGTCACCAAGTGCTGCTCATAGGGGATCATCTAATGGTTATGATTGTTGAACTGAATGTTGCTTCTTTTTTTTTTTTCCAACTGTCAGTTTGTTTTGTTTTTCACTCGCTTTTTTAAATTTCATTTTCATTTTCATAAAACCTTCTCGGTTATATTTAAGAATAGACTGTTTTTTATGGTCAAAAACACCCCTTCACAGATGTATTTTTATTGAAAACATGAGAAGTTGGGAGTGACAGATGCATCTCACAAATGCCATAACCCAGTGTGCCAGGACACAGTTGCCAAAAGGCAACTTCTGTAGCTTTGACAAAGCAGCACAAACTGAGACTAGGCTGGATTTTTTTTTTTATATTTCCACCACATTCTAAGAAGTGAGCCCATGCTAAGAAGTGAGCCCATTCTAAGAAGTGAGCCCATGCTAAGAAGCAAGGTTTCTCTGAAAGCCTCACTTCTTAGAATCAGTTACCACTAATGGGCACTTTTCATGCTGGTAACATTCTGTATTCTTCTGTCATTAAATACGTTTATCTAGATACAGTGCTGTGCAAAAGTGTTGAGCCACACCCCTCATCTCTTTATATTTCACTAGGAAAATGGGAAATAGGTGCAGTGATTTATTTAAACATGCAAGCATACGTGGAAATACAGGTAGGAATAAACAGAGTTTGTGCAATTCTAATGAGCTTGAAAGTCATACTTCAACACAGCCTGAACTCTCTGAGGCAGCTTTCTTCTAATTTCTTTAAGTAGTCTTCAGGAATAGTTCTCCAGACTTCTTGAAGGTCATTCAAAGCTCTTCTTTGGATGTCAGCTGCCTTTTGTTCTATTCTCTGTCAAGATGATCCCACACCGCTTCAATAAGGATGCTCCATTGTGTGTGTTTCTATCCAGGTATGCGTTTACTCTTTTCAGATGGTATTACATGGTGGATCAAAGTCTGACAATACTTTTCTGTGTTCATAATTCCATTGCCAAAACCACTGGCTGGCATGCAACCCCAAACCATGACAGAACTTCCACCGGTTTTTACAGATGGCTATAGACAGTCCTCCAGACCTCCTCCATAAGACCTGTTGTCACTGATTTTCAGTTCAGTTCTTGTGTAATTTAGCATACCTCAGCTTTTTCTCCCTGTTTCCCTTCCTTAATAATGGCTTTTTGACAGCCACCCTTCCACTGAGACCATTTCTGATGAGGCTTCACTTAGATGGATCAACTGAAGAGCCAGAAGCATCTCTCAGGTCCTGTGTCAGGTCTTTGCTGGATTGTTTTCCCATTTCTTAAGGATATGACTTTCACATAGTGTTCATCTGCTGTAGAGAGCTTTTTAGGCCTGCCACTTCTTCTTTTGTCCTCCACTTGTCTGGTTTCCTCAAATTTTTGGAAGCAAACTATAAAGAAATGAGGGAGCGCTCAAGATTTTTGCACAGCCCTAAATGTTTGCACAAGTTGCAACCAAGTCATCACAGAATGTTTGGCAAAGTTTTGACTGCATTACTTCTAATAATTTAAAACTTATTTTGTGAAAAAGTATTTTCCTACTACACAATACAAGCTGGAAAGGACTTGTTGTACTTCTGGGGCAGCTGGAGTAATTGTTGGACTGCAGTAACTGACTCACAACCTTATCGACACACTGCAAATACACGACTGTATTTTGCTGATTATTTTGTGTTGTGGAGCAGAAAAAAATACTGTATTGTTACTGGACTGAATACCACAACAACAATGAAGGCCTGAAGCGAATGTAGCAGAGATGAGATGTGATGGACACTGTGCGCACAAGCCAAAAGATCTATTCACACACAAAACACCTTTATTAACCATTTTCCAGAAACAATAGGCTGTGAGAAAGGCCTCTACGCTTCCAAACAGCACAACCTATTTCTTCTTGGAAATTGAAATTTGAATTCAGCACCACCTGTCCAGTATGTTTTTTACTGATAGTCAGATAGCACCATATGCCATACAGGCTACGTTAGTGATACATATTAACATATATACTCATACTCATGCCATGGGGTACTTAAATGCTGCATGTTTTCCTCCATATTGCAGTTGATTATGCAGCAAAATGTACTTGAAACCAACAGTATTCCCCAACATGCGCCTGTTGTAGCCATGAATCAGGTCATGTCAAGGCGATGAGTGCTCTCTGCATTTATTGAAAACATAGGTCTGCAGGGAGCACCAATAATTGGCTTTCATTATAAATTTAATGAAATGGTGGAGAGGAATATAGATCTCCAGTCTGTAAAGTAAAACACGAAGCTCATTTTGTGGCCCATGTGCCTTTTGTCCTCAGTGGTTTGGACTACCAGACCTTTCAGTTCACCATCAATCATTAGCTTTTGTAAGCAGCTATAGACTGCTGTGTTATATTATAAATCTGCGTCTCTGTTGTTGTTTAGAAAGGGCGCCGTCTTGCATTGAAAGGAGGATTTGTTTTGTGTTTGTGTGTTCAGTGGAAACAAATGCAAAATGGGCACATAATAGAAATCAGTAAACAGGCTGAAAGTACAATACACCACAGCACAATTCGATTCGTGCTGCACTAATTGAGTAAATAAAACGAGCAAAGTGAGATGTGTTCAAGATGAATTTGTGATTTGGTCTTAAATGACTTTGACATGATGAGGAACAATGTCAGTTTTCGCTCAGCTGAAATTTCTCTCAACGTCTTCTCATATAGAGTTTCCCCTTTCACTTTAGTATCTTTGAATCTTTTGATCCGTGCATGGCTGAATGCTTCCTGAAGTATAATTATCTCATCATTTCCTGTCATACTGATAGTTTGACAATGATCTTATGAACTGCTTCCCTGCAGAACCACTTGGTTTTAGCTTCAGTGCTCTGAGTGCCGTGGCCCTACAGATTTAGCAGCAGCTACAAAGTGCAAATTGAATCCCTGTGATGGAGGATGGTGGAAAACGACTGGTTTTATGGCTTTAAGCCTCCTCTCAGCAACAAAACCTTAACCTGAGCTTCGCTTTACTCACGTCCTCCTCCACATACTCTGTTCTTGTCATCTCAGGATTTCAGTGTGTGATGAGGACAAATTCCGCCACAACGAGTTCATCGGGGAAACACGAATCCCTCTCAAGAAGCTGAAGCCCAACCAAACCAAGAATTTCAACAACTGCCTGGAGAAACAGTTACCTGTGAGTTTACTGCATCACACACATAGCTGTATTTTTTTTATGCTGTTTTAAACGTGATTGTGTAGTTGTTTCTTTAACAGATTTTAAAGGGACTGTACTAGTAGCAACATTATTACAAGACTGAATTACCGTCAGCTCACTGTCTTTTCTCAACATCTAGTCTAATAGTTCCAAAATGTAGCGCTGATATCATAGACGTGCCCTCACTGTCTGTTGGACATGTTTGTGAACGTCGTCTGGATTTTCAAGCTGGAATTGTACTTTATCCTTTTATCGATTACAACAAAATGAAATGAACAAACTCTTCTAGAAGGAGAGAATAGTAAGGACAGTGATTCAAGCACACCATTTGGTTATAATGCTGATATCAATGCCATGTTTGTGTTTCCAGATGTGTAAGTTCAACATGCAACAACCAAGACTGAATTTACATGTAAATATAGGTGTGGCTGTCTGTTCACAACCATTTAGTGACCAAATTAGTGGTCAATTAAATGTCATTAGATTAAAGAAAAAAAGACACATGCATTTAACATCTTTACTGCAATAATCTGATAGATATTTCTTGCTTTGTAAGGCTCACTGGTCCGCTTTTGTACATGGAAGCAACACATTTATGTGTCAGGTCCAGTTTTGGCATCATACCCCAGCCAGTTTTGACCAGGGTACTGTTTCACCCAATTTCTACAGCATGAAATAACGTACTACATTATACTCTACTCAAGTACACACTACATTTTACTCTAAATACTATATTACCCTTTATTGGACCCATATACAAATCCAGTGAAGTAGTAAACCTTGCTGTGTCTAGTATACATCTGCCTAGCTTAAGATTAAAGATTAATTTACTCATTACACAGCACAAGGTTATATAACAAAATTTCAGATGTGGTCACTTTATTCTGATAACAAAAACACTACAAATACAAATGTTTGAATAAAAAACGTTATCATAAAAAACAAGCTAATGTTTGTGGAAAACAGGTAATGTCAGTTGAGTTAAGACTGCTTAATTATAGCTAATGTTGGTGGGCTGAGACACTCCAGGTACAACAACTGCCTGGAGAAACAGTAACCTTTAAGTCCACTGTGTCATGCATATAGTTGTATTTTTTATGCCATGTAAACATGTGATTGTGTTTATTATTTAACAGTGTAAAGGAACAATGACTCTACTATTGCATAGCATGTAATATTCAACACTATACTCTGCTCAATGCAATATGCTGTGTGTAGGCCTGATGAAATACCATAATCATCATCACCAGTCCATCATTTTCGATGTATTAAGTGACTCAAGTGTGGATTAGACTTGGCGAGCTTGCTCATGTGCGCACAGACCTGCCATGGAACAGCCTGATTTTCCACATCTGTTTTACTGTATGACCATCTGACTGGGAGTGATGGGCCGTCAAAGCCGTGTAACTTTCACGACGTCTTTCTTCAACTGCATGAATAATGATCGATTGATTTCATAATGCTGTGCCAGTTTGATCTCTGTGTAGCTTTAACCTCCCAGGTTTCAGGGTCTGCGCCAGTGAACTGCACATGGCATTTCAAAACATCTTTATACCTCACCTACTTTTGACATTGATGTCCAGGAAAAGTCGGAGTGCAGATTTAAACTGCTCCAAAGTTCAGTTTGCATTAAGTAAAAGATGACACATTATTGTCAGCATTTTAAGCAAAGGTAGTGTATTATTTTGTGTACTTTTGGAGTAAAAAAAGGGAAAGAAGCGCTATGCAGAAGTTTAGCAATCCCCAAGAGATTGAAGCTCTCAGATAACGTTTCTTGAGCTTGTTAGGACTATGGCTTGTTCACAATCATCGTTAGGAAAGGTCAGGTTATGTTAGTTTCAGAGCTTTATGAATACTCTGACTCTTCAAACAATCAGCAGCCATGGGCTTCTCTGGCAGCTGCCTAGCACTCTTAAAACTGAAATAATTGATACCCACAGAGCAGGAGAAGAAGATAGTAAAGCATTTTCAGGTTGTAAAATTTTAAACCCCCATTTTGAATGCAGAAGTCTTTCAGAAAGATTTGTCAGAGTACTGGTGCACTACTCTAGCATCCAGCAACACCTGCTCCAATATGGTTCCCATGGAAAAGTCATCATGGAAGCATATGATTATTTCCTCATCTCAAATTTCAGCATCAGAACTTTGCAAATTAACATCTTAAAATCTTTTTGATTACAATGATCAAATGTTTGGAGAAAAAAGCTGCAGTTTTCATTTTTAAAAAAACACAGTTTTCCAACTCTAAAGCATGAGAGTGGATCAGTGATGCTTTGGGCTTGTGTTACAGTCAGTGGTGCAGGGAACATTTCACTAGTGGAAAGAACAGATTCAATTAAATATAAACATTAAATGTCTGTAAAGCTGAAGATGAAAAGATATATGGCTCCTACAACAAAATATTGATCCTACACAAACCTCAAAATCCCCAATAGGCAACCTGAAGAAGCACAAGCTGAAGATTTTGATAGACATCATAAAATATCAGTTACCATTTCTCTGTTTCTGCTTGATTTCTCAGATAAACTGCACAGCTGCATGTCAAAGGCCTTTCTGCAGTTCTATACAGAGAGTAATTAAAGAAGACATGTAGTCTGTTTTATTGATAACTTGTTGTAACTTGTATTTTTACAGGGACAGAATGTGTCTGTGAACTAATTGAAATACTCGGTAATACTAAATCCAGATAACAATAGGTACATTATAATAGTATAACAAAAGATCCCAACAGGGCAAGACATGGTGCTCCATGTAATAGATGTTGGTAATTGCAAGAAACAACAGGACCCAGGAGGATTTAGCTTAAAGCACATGACAGATTAGAGCCTTGGGCTTTGAGCCCATAAGTGGGGTGCGGGAGTGGATTATGCGTTATGAGAGCATGGGAGTGGAGTGAAGTATCATTGAACTGTGATTGAATATCCTTTTGAAAATGCCTACACAGTTTATGGTTTTAAAAAAAGTGGATGCAGTGTAATTCTGGATCATCCATATTTGGAGAGTGGAGCACAGTCTTCTGTTTGGAGAGACAACTTCCTGTTGCTTCATATGCTTTGTTGTCTATGTGGGAGTGAGAAATAGCATCCAAAAATACAAAATATGCTTGTGCATAAACTGGTACCAAACAGCCACTATTCATTGAACAATCTGGGCTTTGATTTTTATCGAGGTTTGTTTTATGTAAGTGCATGTTATGCTTCCAAAAATGACCACATTTAAAGTGTAGTGTGATCATTTGCCATTTGATGATTTGAACATTTGGGGCAGCAGAAATCAGTACTAGTGTTAAAAATCATACTCTTTGTGTTTTGATTACTAGGTAAAGCAGTGCAGTTTACAATTTTCAACATTGCTTCTAAATATTTGTGGTATAAATCTGAATATCTATAAGGTAACAACCGGATGAAGGATTGCATAGTGTGATCAGTAGATACTGTCAGCTCTGACATGGAAGAATGTGACTCATAGGAATTTCTGCATCACACTGCTGCCTGCAGCTTTACAACAGCTATGTGCAGCAAATAGTGGATGAATTTATTCCACGCATAGCATGTATGCTCTTGAATTCACACATTGCAGTTTGTTTAGTAAAACTAGAGGGATTTTATAAGATGGGTAGCTCAAATTATCACTGTATAGGTTTTAGAGCAGATATTTGTGTCAAAAGTAACAAATGTTTCTTTCTCAGTTAAGATGTATGCTATTTTGGACCACTCTGTCATATGTAATGTGAGTATAAAGCACTCGTGGGCAAGTGAAGCTGACTTGATGACTGTTGCTGGTTAAAGATAGAAAAGGAGCTCAGGCAGGTAGCTTTCTGCTCTGCTTGCACTTGAATGAGGAGTTCTGTCTGAACACAGGAAGTTGTTTTGTGTGCTGGGGAGAATAGAGCAACCATTTAATCATCTCATCCAGCAGCTCACAGTGCCTGTCTTATTGATGGTCTTGACAGTGGAGCATTTTAACTGGCTTGTTCGGCTTATATAGAAGACAGTGAGTTTGTAGAATGGGTAGAAAATACAGAAATACTTTGATGTAATCTTAAAGTCTTAAAGAATTTCTGCTAAAAATCAAATAAAAGTGTAATTGTTTTACCTTTTAATCAGAAAATTACCCAAATCTTTCTGAAAACTGTGAATTTATCGTGCTTTTCAAAAGGTCCAACTTTTACTCTGAAGTCTCTGGTTTGCAGCACACTTTTCACAGTTTCACTAACACTTAGTGAGTACTTTGTGGGTGTTTGCAGACAAGTCTGTGTCTTCCATGCAAACTACAGACAACTGTGACAACCTGCTAGCAACCAAAGCAGTCGCGAGGAGGTGTAGAGGTATGCAGCACTGTATAACTCTTATTACACTAGCAACTGCCAGAAACCTCCTACAATCACTTGCCAACGAGTTGCGGAATGCACACTTTTACCTAGCAACCAGTGGTTATCAGGGGGTCACTGACCAATCTTTAAGGTTGCATGACTGGAGTTTAGCAATTAATTTTACAGCGATTGCCGGTAACCACTTGCAACTTTGAATATGCTGCAAACATACCATGAAGCTAGGGTTCTTAAAGCCAATTGACAGGGAACACTTTTATTATTGCCCACAAGCACAACAAGGAACAAATGCCCTACTGTACATTTTATCTTCCACAGTTTAAGTCATACTATCCACTCTGCTGCATAGGATGAGGTTCTGGTCTTTTTAACATGCTACAATTCTTTGTCTCTTGTTTTTTCCAGTGCACACAAGCTCCGCAAAATTTTCAGTTAATGTTCTTGGCCTCATCAGCTTCTTATTACACTCATGGTATGCATAGCAGCCCTTGGGCTCATGATATGTTAACATATCAGAAAAGAATCAATCTCAAGGCTGACTAAGATTTCAGTCTTAGTCAGCCTTTCTGTTGTCGATGGAGACATCGCAGATGTTCTCTCGGCTGTTTTGTCCATTTTCAGCATCTTCTTCGCACCATATGATGGCATTTTTCCATTGATGACCGTACTTTTATAGACAACAATGTAACCCTCAGCTATATATATGTTTGGACCATTTTTAACTCTCAGTGGTGTCTTGGTGTTGCTTGCTTTTGGGAACCAAAGAAGTGTTTGAACCTGGAAGTTGCTAATGACGTCAGACTTTCCAAGCTGATACCACCACAGAATAACACAGCAGACTAACCCTTCCTAATACTGACAAGCACAGTGGCTGTTAAATACTTATTAGGAAGTCCAGCTGTTGTAAAGAGTATAACTGCCACCTAACTAATGATTGAAAAACTATATATATATATGTATTCTCTGAACAGATGTTTTAAAATGTGTTTGACAAGTACATTTTTCATGTGCAGCACTCAGTCATACACCTTCACCTTTAAATGGCACTCAGTCATCAAAACATTGAGAATTCTTGACTTAAAGGATCTTAGAAATATACTCAAGCACATTCAAGGCAGCACTTCCATTGTTGCAATAGAGAAACCACCATAAGGATGAAAAGTGTGTACATGCTGACATGAAGACTGAGGAACTGTTTGTATGTTTTGGTAGTTTAAATTAGCCTGCACTACTGTGTCTTTGCCAACATTGTGAATTTGACCAATCGCCCGTTTTCTATTTAATGGATGAGTCTCCAAGCCTGGACTTTGGATCTGCGACTAGCACTGGCACCAGGAAACGGCAAGAGACCCTGAACAGCAAGAGCCAGCGGCCTAATCTGGCAATGAATCTTGGATCAGTGTCTCTGTACAATATATTTCTGTATTCCCTCAACTCAGTTGGACAATGAAAGGCTTAGCTGTAAAAGATGGCCACAAATTTGTAGCTCATCCTGTTGCCACATTGAAAAATGACAGATTTTATGTAGTTTTGGATTGTACTTTGTCTCATTATGTAAGCCCATGTTTAAAAGCTGTTGATCTGTCTCTCCTGGAAGCATTTACTATGGCACCATACTGAATGCCTGCAGAAAGCATTCAGCCACAAAAGACTATGGCACATTACTGATTTGGCTAAAGGTTGACAGTGTTAATAATGATGGATGTGATGGCCTGTGCCACTTAGAAAAATTGAATGCCTTACAAACCTTTCTATTTCCATTTGCTCTCTCCAAGTTTTCCCACCTTTGTCTCCATTATCAGAAGGCATGCATGCATTTTTATTGTTGACTGTAATAAATGTTTTGGCATCCAGGGGGCCTAACACCTCACTTCCACACAGCTTTTTGGTGTACATAATGATGTAAAATATACAAACTTTACTTCCTAGTTTTAAATGCAAGGACATGTCTTTCATACACATACACTAGGCCCCAGTCGCACAAGCCTCAAGACCAATCGGCAACCATCTGGCAACCACTGGTCGCAAGGGGAAAAAGTGCATTCCCCGACCGGTTGGCAAGTGGTTCTTGAAGATTGCTGGCAGTCACTAGGTGAAATTAATCACAAAGAGGGTGCTGAGCAAAAAAAACCCAAAAAACTCCTTATGAATTACTTTGGTTGCTAGCAGTCACCATAGTTTGTATGGAAGACACCAGCCAACTTGTCTGCAAACACTCGCTTAAAAGTGCGACCCAATCTGGAAATGCAGTAAAAAGTGTGCCTCACCGCTGCAACCAGCACATTTCAAAAGCATGCAGACTACAGGCTACCACTGCAGTCTACTAGTGAACAAAGCAATTGCGAGCAGATTTTCAGTACAGCACTGTATACCTGTATAACAGTATACCTGCCATAACCGTTCAGGGAATACACATTTTTCCCTGGTGATCTGTGGTTGCCAGGGGGCCACTGACCAGTCTATAGGCCTGTGTGACTGGGGCTTTAGAAATTTATTTCACAGCAACTGCCATCAACCTCCAGCATCCACTCATCAGCTAGTCGAGGAATACACATTTTTTTTTCCGTGCAACCGGTGGTTGCCAGATGGTTGTCGAGGCCTGTGTGACTGGGGCCTTAAGTGTCAACACAGCCAAACTACTGACTAGCCTGTTAAATAATTTTGGGTTTTTTGTGGGCTACTGTTTTAAAGCCTTGCGTTTGATTCTTTTGGCCAAATGTGAACTGGGGATTTAATGGGAAATGGACTGGTACTTATATAGCGCCTTTCTACTCAAGTTGAGCTTTCAAAGTGCTTTATACTACAATTCGTTCATGCAATCTCACACACATTCATACAGCACTTTTATCTATGCTTAATCTCACACACACTCACACTCTGATGGCTGCATCGGGGGCGACTCTATAATTTGAGTTGTAGCCGCCTCTAATGCTAGATAGGTAATTTTGTTAGCAATTTGCATCCATATTTCACTGTGATACTAAATGGGATGCTAATTTTAGTGAGCAAAAAAGGCTTACAACAAAATGTACTTAATGAAGGAAATGAACAGCCAATTCCTTGCAGCTAAACCAGGATATTAGGCCTTAATACATTTTAAATAGGTGAGTTACATACAAATCTTTGTCATGGAGGGGGAAAATTATCTATAGAGACCACCAGGATGTAAATATGTTTGTAAGTCTATGAGCACTGAGCACATGAAATCATTAGGAAAGTCTTAACTTAGGTGATACATCAAGGAAAGCGAGGGCCCTCTTCCCTGTGTTGGCTTCACTTTTCAGATGTTACACCCATCTTTAATGAAGATGGCATTGTCTAGTTTTTGGAGCCATCGTCTAGTGGCTATTCAGGGAACTGCCGTTTTTTTTCTCACTTAAGCTTTGGCTTCATTTTTTAAGGTTGCTGCTTTTAGCTCTTTGAAATCCATTCCATTCAAATCTTTCTGCATTTTCATGGCAAATGCCAGACATGTGAATGGAAGTTTGATGGAGGAATTAATCCCATTAGTACAAGTACAAACGAGGTGCTTCACTTTTTTTTCTCTTAAAAGCCAGAGAACCAGAGTTTGAGAAGCCTAAATACTCCCGTTAAGCCTCTGAGCGACAATTTTTCTCACCTGTTTTTACCTCTTCTTTTATGAGCACAGCTTTCTTTATCCTCTCTGTATGGAATATGTGTGTGAATGCCAGTGCTCTGTATGCCTCAGCCACTTCTCTTGCATCAGCACAATAGTTAGCACCCCACTGTTTTCAGAGAGGTGTTGATCTAAGAGATCCTACCAGGACATTGGCAGGAGATGTATTTCAGCCCAGCTTCCTGTTGCACACATTTAAAGCCTCAAATCCTGAACTACCCACGCATTCTCTCAAAGAGGTTCAGACATGACCTGTGTCACAGACAAAGACTAGTGCTCCTCTTAGGATGTCAGAATTTCTTTATTGTATTGTTACCATAAATAATAGGCAAAGATCAAGACTTGTGGGAAGGGGGTTCACTTTAAAGTGTATGACTAAATTTTAGAAATGATTACTGACAGAATAGTGTGAACCAGTGAAAGACACCCTCCCCTTTATCCTGGCATATGATCAGACATTTTTCTTGGTAATACCTCTGTTTCCCTGGTAACCCCTGAGGGGCTGTGTAATACCTGGGACCCAGTCAATACACTTGGAATATTATTGTGCTGGGTTGCTACCTACTGTATGTGTTGCTTTGTTGTTGGTCTGTGGAGAAAATAATGAAGCAAGCACAGAGTGAGACATATTTCACTTTATTATTTAGCAGTGTGCCTGCTTTCATTCAGAATGATGTTGAGATGGTCTCATCGGAGGTATCCAGTAATGCTGTGCATTAAATTCAATTAATGGACATCCTCTAGCCAATCATAATTGAGTTTTCCCCCAGGCAATGGTACATGTAGCTGGAAAATGTAAAGTAAACACTACTGCACAGTGGTGTGTTTGCTTATGTTAATTGATTTTATGTTTGAACAGATTAATAGAAAAAGGAAACAGGGCCTGATAGAAGCTGCATGAGGAGTCAGATCTTAGGAGACGTCCATACATTTTAGTTTAAAAAGCCCCTGCTACATTTAGGCCTTGTATTCAAACCACTCCAGTGTATTAGGAGTCCTAAAACCCCTAAAACATATGCTGCTTTTAGTTTCAAAACTTCGACATCAGGGTTCATCAGTTGCAAAAATTGAGCCAAAATGTTGGGCTTGAATACCCTTTTTTATGTTATTCTTCTCCTGTGGGTACTCTTTTCCCATTGCCGTGGCTTTCTCTGGTAATCTTACCATATTTGCTACTAATCTGTTTCACACCAGCATGACCGCCTTATGCTCCTGTGCTACTATCAGAAAGAATTTTCACCCCATGGTTGACCCAAGCAAAAATGCTCAAACTTTTTGTCATTGCTGTTCTTCTTCTCTAGTATTTTCTACAAAGATGGTATATAAAAGATGGACATTGTCACTGTGATGTCATCAGTTGGTTTGTGAAGTCCTATTTTAACACTAGTACCACCTAAGGGGTCATTTTGACCCCTTGGCAATATAAAAATCATGCAACTCTGTTAAAATAATGTTTAATGACTTTTCCTAAAACTGATTTATTTGTCATATAGTGAATTTTGGGGTGTGTGAGATAAAAATAAAAATAAATTAGGACCACTTACCTTGAATCACTGAGGACAGCATTTTGACCCCATAGAAATTAATGTAAAACAACAATCGCGGCATGCTGGGTTGCCTAGCTACACGTATTGTTTATGCACATTTTGATGACATTTGGCTGAAAAGGTCATGGATGGGATATTGAGCAGGTCAGAGTGGGTCAAAGTAGGGAGTGTACGACCAAACACGTGGATAACTGGGCGGGTTGCTGGCTGTGCAGAGCAGCTGTGGAACCGTAGCTTAACTGAGCTGAGAGTCCAGAGTGTGGAGAGCTAATCTGAGCAAATAAAGAGTGAAATCTGGAGCAGAGCAGCCGAATCAGATGGGTTTCAGGCCTGAGCAGGAGCAGAGCTGTGGAGGTGGAGGGCTGCAGACTGAGGTGGTACAGTGTGGACAGTGGATGAGAGAGAGGCTACAGGTCCAGTGAAGATGTGGATGTGTGATAAACTTTCGCTGTTGTACTTTTACAATAAATAATGAATTAAAATATAATAATAATAATGACTTAAATTTGTGTGGCGCCTTTCAAGAAACCCAAGGATGCTTCACAAAAAAAGTAAATAAATAAATAAACAAAAAGGCTAGAGGTTAAAGGCCTTGTTGAAGAGGCGAGATTTGAGGAGAGTCCAGTGATGGGGCATTGTGGCACTCAGATGGAAGAGAGTTCCAGAGGGTAGAGGCTGCCACACTGAAGGCTGTGTCCCCAAAGGTATGGAGGTTGGGTTGATGGACAGAAAGCAGACCCATGGCTGAGGACCATAGCATCCGAGACTGTGTGTATGGGTGAAGGAGGTCAGACAGATACTGAGGGGCCAGGGCATTGAGGGATTTGTAAGTGAGAAGAAGGATCTTGTAAGTGATGCGTGACTTGACTGGGAGCCAGTGGAGATTTATGAGGGTGGGGGTGATATGTTGCCAGCTTAGTGCATGTTAGAAGCCTGGCAGCTCACTTTTGGAGTCAGGCTCAAGTGGCCATTAGAGGAACTGCAGCTTTGGCACTTTTTCCATGTTTTTCTTTATTCTTTTCTCTTTCCCCTATGAGCAAGCACTTGGTGACAGTGGGAAGGAAAAACTCATTTTTAACAGGAAGAAACCTCTGGCAGAACCAGGCTCAGGGAGGGGCAGCGATCTGCCGCGACCAGTTGGGGGTGAGGGGAGGAAGACAGGACAAAAGACACACTGTGTAGGAGAGCCAGAAATTAATATATATAGGCGATATAAAACGTCTTGAGATGACTGTTGTTGTGAATTGGTGCTATGTAAATAAAATAAAATAGAATTAAAATTAATTAAAAGTTGGCTTCGTTTTTCAGCCCTGGAGGTTGCAGCTTGATTATCAATAAGCAAGCAGCCCTCTGCTTCCTGATTACACTGACAAACTTATTCCAGGTGTACGTGAAAGATCTGATATGTGTTTAGAAGCATGTTAGTATAGAGAGGAGATTATGTATAAAACAGTTGCAAAGTGCTTGTCAGGACAGAAATTGTTTCCATCTTAAAACAGTCTTATTAGTGGTGGATTGGCTAATGATAACATGTTGATCATCTTCTTCTTTCGGCTGCTCCCTTTAGGGGTCGCCACAATGGATCATCTGCCTTCTTCTCTCCCTGTCCCCAGCATCCTCCTCTGTCACACCAACTCTCTGCATGTCCTCCTTTCACTACAACCAAGAATCTTCTCTGAGGTCTTCCTCTTTTCCTCCTGCCTTGCAGCTCCATCTTCAACATCCTTTTCCCAATATACCCACTATCTCTCCTCTCCACATCAAAAAAATCTCAGCCTTGCATCTCTAACTTTGTCTCCAGCCTCTATACTTCTAATCTTGTCCATCCTGGTCGCTCCCAATGAAAATCTTAGCATGATATAAAATGTTAATCAATGGAGTTTATTTGTTAGTTTCTTGGTATATATTATTGATATGCTAACATAAAAAAGAGTTGTTTGAAGAGGGATGGTGGTCAGGCTAAATGAATGATCTGTGAGTGTGAAACAGAAAAGAAGACAGTGAGTGCTGTAAAAATGTCAGCACTTGTCAGGCATGCTGAGCTTGTTACGATCCAGGCAGCCTGAGGTTTGAACTTCCTCCCTCACTATCTGTCTTGATGCTCTTGGCTTGTTGTAGATTCCCAAAGTGCATCCTGTTAAAGGATACTGGCAGACAGAAACTACAGTGGGATTTCCTAAACATGAAAACTGGACAAAATGGATTTGAGAGTAAGCTGAAGTGGCGCCTGAAACATGTTGGCACGCTAGATGAAGTAAATGCCGTCACTAGTCCAGTGAGACGTCTTGTAAAAGTCATCTGTGATTCATGTAGGGAGAGTCAGTTCCTTGGAGATATCTGATTAGTATCCTGCTGTGGATACTGCAGGACAGATTGTTGAGCACTGTCTCCTACACAAAGTACAAGAATGTGGTGAAGGCAGCAGTCTGCATCTGCAGAGCCTTTTCTTTATGCCAGTTTTGCTCTTCATTTAAATATTGTTTCTGATTATTGTGGGCGTTTCAGGGTGTTAGCAGCAAAGATCACAGCTTGCACAGCTTGTGAGGGCACTTTTTTTTTTTTTAAAGTAACTTGAAGTACACCAAATCATAGTTGTTCAATCATGCACATGGATACATAATTTTATATTTTACATTAAAAAGTTGTCAGCAGCAGAATGCTCAGCATATCTAAGACTTCTTCTGATGCTTGCCACTTGGGGGCAGGAGAATGTGATAATGCATTCTCACCCTGGGGCGTCAAATAATACCGTTCTGTCAGATGCTGCTCGCATCTCACCATCATGTGCAAGGGGTCCTTTGATGACAGTTTTTGATGCACCATCTGCAGCAACACTGGGCACTGAGAGATAATGGCCCCAAGCTACAAAATCTTCATTAGTGAGTTGGCTAGGTAATGGGTGGGTGGGTTGTTTATTAGCCGCAAGAAAGTGAACTGCATCCCATTTGGAGTTTTGTCTTTTGCTTTGTTTGTTTGTTGGGAGTGACAGACCTGGCTCACTGTTGCTTAAAACCGATGCATCCAGGCACTGGTGCCAAATTACACCTTGTCCATTTCTGTGAGACACCAGCATCTTGAACAAAATGGAAGTATTTTGCGCGTTGGGAATAAGAACGAGTTGGTTATGAACACAACAGGGACATGTGATCGTATTTTAAGCTGATATCTTGAACTTGTTGGCAAACAGTTGCTTATTTACACAACCAGCTGTTTCATTGTCATTCATTTACAGTCACGTCTCTGGCCACCTGGCTTCACTATCCTTTATATCTTTTTTTCTTTTTTTTGTAAACTCCTGAAGGAATTTCTGCCAGTAACCTGATAAACACTCCATTATATTCACCTGCTAGTTGATGTGTGTGAAAAAAGCAGAAAACTGTCCATTCAGGTCAAATTTTATTCTTCATATTACACATTTTAAAACCAGTAATATTTAAAAGTCGTAAAACTTCCTCAGAGCACATACAAGCTATTTGTTATTTATCTGGCCCAAGCAAGGCAGAAAGACCAGGAGCCTTCCGTTCTCAGTGAGCAGCTTTCATTCAAAGGAACAGGGACCATATTATTGTCTTACACGTAGTTCTTGTAACAGATCAATGAATGCACCAAGTACACTCTGTCTCTATTAGTCTGTTTGCAGTTTATCACAGGAATATGTGAAATAACTAGTTTATCACATTTCTTTCAGCTACAGAGAGAGCTGAATGAAATGTGATAAACTGCCTGAGGCTTGCTTTAGGCTCAAACTGACAGTTTTGACCAAAACTGATGAATCCCTGGCAGCTGTGTTGGTCTGTCACCAGTAGAAGTTGTACTGTGGGTAATATAGGCATCAAGTTCTGATAAGGAAGAAGGATTCTTTTGGAAAATAAATTCTATATATACTTTATCTGGTTCTGCTGCATCGGATTTGAGCGTTTCTTTAAAATTAATATAAGTCAAAAAAGTGACTTGTTTAACTACAACCAGTAACATGACAACAAGCTGGACCCTATAGTGGGACCATGAGTTCTTCAGTAGCTAGCTTAAATCTCAGCTGACACTTTTGATGCCCTGCTGGGGGTGGTTGAGATACAATCCAAAATATAGAAACTTACCTCATCTAACATAAACTGAGATGTGGATGTTTTTCTTGAGAGGCCACTAGTGTTTTATACTGTGGGTATTTGTTTATTGTAAATCTTGTATTTTATGTTTTATGTTTACTGAGGTTATTGTACTCGGCCCTAAAAATCTTAGAAACATGGTGTCTAACCAGATACTTACTCTGGATCACATTACCTTGGCCTCCAGTAACACTGTGAGGAATCTTGGAGTCATTTTTGACCAGGATATGTCCTTCAATGTGCATAT
>VUQS01068785.1:0-14734 GCA_015108495.1 Heterochromis multidens
AAGGGTGATTTAGGTGACTCTGAATGTGGCATGGTTGTTGATGCCAGATTGGCTGGTCTGAGTATTTCAGAAACTCCTGATCTGCTGGGATTTTCATCTCTAGGGTTTACAGAGAATGGTCTGAAAAAGAGAAAATATGCAGCGAGCGGCAGTTCTCTGTGTGAAAATGCCTTGTTGATGTCAGAGGTCAGAGGAGAATGACCAGAATGCTTCTAGGTGATAGGAAGGCAAAAGTAGCTCAAATAACCACTTGTTACAACCCAGGTATGCAGAAGAGCATCTCTGAAGGCACCACACGTTGAACCATGAAACAGATGGACTAAAGCAGCAGAAGACCACACTGGGTGCCACTCCCATCCGCTAAGAACAGGAAACTGAGGTTAAAATTCACATGGTCTCACCAAAACTGGAAATAAGAAGATTAGAAAAATGTTGCCAGGTCTGATGAGTCTTGATTTCTGCTGCAACATTTGGATGGCAGAAACAACATGAATGCATGGATCCATCCTGCCTTGTATCAATGGTTAGCAACTGAGCATCGTTTAAAGGCCACAGCCTAACTGGGGTATTTGTATGACCATGTCCATCCTTTAATGACCACAGTGTTCACATCTTCTGATGGCTGCTTACAGCAGGATAACGCACCGTGTCACAAAGCTCAAATCATCTTAAACTGGTTTCCTGAACATGAAAATGAGTTCACTGTACTCAAATGGCCTCCACAGTCACCAGATCTCAACAATAGAGCACCTTTGGGATGTGGTGGAGCAGGAGATTCACATCATGATGTGCAGCCGATGCTATCATGTCAACATGGACCTTAATCTCTGAGGACTGTTTCTAGCACCTTGTTGACTCTATGCCACAAAGAATTAAGGCAGTTCTGAAGGCAAAAGGGGGTCCAACCCACTACTAGAAAGGTGTACCTAATAAAGTGTCTGTAACCATTTTTTTCATCAAGGCTTTAGGACTGCTTTGAGATTAGTTTCGGCTGAGTCAGGCTGCGAGAAAGAGCCTGAAATGCCAACCTTATTTTTCTCATGTTATTGCTGTGTAGGTCAAAAAAATCATTTCTTTTACTGATCTAAACAAAACGCACAACAGACACACACGCTGTCATAATCTTGTGTGTGCCTATCTGTCAATGTGACGTCATGCATTCAGACTTGTGCTGTGACAAAAGAGATAAGTAAACGTCAGACCGCTGCTGAGACGCTTGAGATGCGAAACTGATGCCTTTAGATACTGTTGGATTAACAGAAAAGGGTGCGTGTCCAAAAAAGATGTTATGTAACATAATGCTGAAGTGTAGATGCAAGAACTTCCCATTCAGGGTGATTCGGGTGAGTTCACTCTGTTCCTCTGTGACCCAGCAGGTGGCGCTGTGCTCACAGCAGAATCCGAGTAAAAGGAGGTCAGCTCTGAAGAGTAGAGCTAGATTGCTGCATGTTTCCCGATGGTCTCTGGACTCCCTCCCTCACACGTACACACACACACAGCATGTTTCCTTATGAATTTCCTTTCTTCATCTCCCTCTGTTTTTTTTTTTATTTTATCAGTGTTGCTTTCTCTTTACAGATTTGGTTTCGTCTGTTTCCTTCAGCCTTCATGCTTTGATGTCACATATCGCCCACCAACAGGAAGATTACCTTAAAATTCACCTTTTTTCTACACCCACTCTTCTAAACATCTTTTTCTTGTATGTCACATCTCAGTCTCTGTTATCTCTCTTCCTCACATCCCCTCAGCCTCCTCTTTTATTTCCTTCCTATAGTTACGTTCATCACTTAAATTTTACCCAACACCTCACTTGACCTCTCTTGCCTACAGTATCTTTACTGCATGTTGTCGGTAATATAACTCTCCCTCTTCATCTGCAGTAATAAAAAAAAACACATTTCCTACCACTAATGAGGTCCTTTAACCCCTTTCATCATTTCTTGACGGTCTAAATGCTTTTGATCCACATCTATACATTAACTCTGATCTCTACAAGTTCCTCGACTGAGTGACTTCTAATTTACAGCATATTTAAGTTCAAGAGATGTATATTTTAAAAAAGGTAATATTCTATATTTCTTTTTTTTGTTTTATTACTGATTGAATTCTTGACTTCATTCCGTGTATCTAGAGAGTTCAACTGAATGCCTTATGTTATGAGACTTGTTGGATGGAGTTGTGTTTTGTCAAGGCTGAGTCTGGTGGTGAATCACTCTGAGGTTCTTTATAGTTTCACATCAGAGTACAGAAAACCTGCAGCAGTATGACGATGATCTTTGACACTCACCGTACAACAGAATTTATGGATTATAACTGATTACAGAAATGATTCACTCTAGTACTCAAATTGCTTTTGGGTCAATTTACTCCAATGGTCACTTGAGCAAATTAATTCCTACAGACTCGCATGTTAAAAGTCCCAACTTTACAGCATTAGAAAGCATCCAATAATGGGCGGGGCCACTCATTCAACTCACTGAACTTGATTCCTCGACTGTTTGTGATGTTGAAGCCTTTTGGAGCATTTTTAATAGAATTGTCTGACAAATAATATGTCCTGCTTATGACTAAGCAGCAGATAGGTGAGTATGTGCTCCACACCAGTAGGTGGCTGTGACTCAGGAGCTAGAGCGGGTTGTCTACCAGTCGGAAGGTCGCTGGTTTGATACATGGCTACTCCAGTCTCTAAAGTATCCTGAACTCAGAGTTCATTGCACACATGTTAGACAAGGTGTTTATGTACAGGAAAAAGCTTGTAAGAATGTGAGTGAGGGTAGCGGTAAAAAAGCACTTTGAGTGCTCAGTTAGAGTAGAAAAGCACTAAGTACCAGTCCATTTACCATTTATTGATGCAACTTACTAACCAATCTAGCTACTGTTAGCTGACAACTTAGCACTCCAAATATGGTCACTTCTGTCTCCAAAACCACCAAAAAGGGGAGTCCAAACACCACTGGGTAGAGTAATGGTGTCTGTGTCCATATTTGATTTACAGTTGATTTACAGTAATATGTCAAAGTTTAGGTGGTGACGCAACCATTCCAAAAACAGTGAAACCTGTTCATGAAAAGCAATAAGCTGTGTCCCCCTGTTCTTCCATCCTAACACTGGATGTTTTTAGTGCATAAGTGGGTTCACATGGGTCCACTTCAAGACCCAGATGATGTACTCATAACAGCTTTAAAGTTGAATGTGAAATGTTGTCCATTTCTCGCCCTCAACTGTCACCATCTTGCCAAAGTAGCAGAAAGGGAGGGCAACCAAAGAGCCCGTAGCATTAGGAGAAGTCGCCACTGCCGATGCTGACTACCTAACAACCAGTGACATGTTTTTTCGAAGTATTCAAATAACAATTGTGGCACTGTTCATTGTTTATGTGTTAAATTACCATTGCAAGTCTGTAGAACAAAGGTTTGAGATAGCAGACAAATAGCAACCTGTTTGTTCAGTGACCTCTGCAGTCATGCATATCTGAAAATTAGCAAGATGTACGCTAATTTTAAACTTGACAACATTTAAGAGAATTAGTTTGTAGGTGTTAAGTTCACTTTCAGAAAGTTCTTGATTTTTAAACAAAGGTCCAAACAGCCTATTTTACAATAATCTCTCATGTCTACTAAATTTATGGAGTTTAATATATTTCAGCACTATGCATGTCATGTTTTCATTCTGTTGTCTGTGGCGTGGCCCTTCACAGCTTTATCAATGTCAGTGTGACCCTGCTCTACAATATCAGGGGCACTAGCAGCACACAGACCATATACTCAGTGCTGAGTGTATGGGAAGGATTCAATATATTTATAATTTACAGTATGAAAGTGTTAGGTATACAAGCTTTACAGAAATTTGATGGAGTTGATACTACTCGTGTAGTTTCACTCCAGCCATAAACCTCAGGTAGGATAGTGGTGACAGTGGAGATATATGGAAGGTTTCTATTTTTGGACTGAAAAGATGAATGATGTACAGCGATGTTTAGATAAAGACGGCAGACTCTGCAGCACATTTACTGTCTGTGTGAAGAAGGCGTGTTGACGGCACAGGCAGCACAGATCCATTGTTGATATGAAGATTTCATTAATTTGAAATCAGCTGTCTAAAAGACTCATATTTCTAAGACAGATCTGGGCATTGTTCTTTAATTAAATCAATTTCATATATAGAATCATGTGTGAGTGTGTGCATAAAGGCACATTAAACCTTATACACGTGTAATTTGCTGTTTGTGTTTCTTTTTGTCTGTCTTTGATTCATGGATTATCTTTTCTTTTTTGGGATTTGTTTGGGTTTTGGAGATTGAATACATTATTTCCAGATGAGTGCAGCACAGGTAAATATTGCAGGTGCACCCGTTGCTTGATGCTTTCAGTAAATCTCTCATGGTGCCGCTTTTTATGGTGAGGCAGTTTCCTTATGCACCGTTGTGCTCGCCGAAGTGGTTCAAAATTTATGACACACACAATGTGATTTGATGAGAAGCGAATAACTTGTCGCCTACCTCTTTATACTACAGACCACCTGGCCAAAAAGGAACAAAGCCAGTTTGGATAGGCTATAATGGTTATGAAGTAGTGACTACACAGGACAAACAAGAAACCCACAAAACCCACAAAAAGGAGTTAAATCTGTAGAAGAGACCAGAGTGTTGCCTCTGCTGTTATTTTCCCCAGAAACAACCTGTCGACACCTGAAAACGCACAATTACATCATCTAGGATGAATATATAATAGGCTGACCTGCATTAGGAATCTGTTAAATGTCATTCGTCCATTATTGCACAGCTGTTTAAAGGCACCCAACAAGCACTGAGTTTACTTACAGCTTTTAAAATATGTACATACAGTATCTGAAGGGCAGAGATCTTGTCTTTGAGCACTTCCTGGGCTTTGTTGAAGTCTGACAGCATATTCTGCGTCTCTCTGCTGTGGACGGCGCTCAGCTCGGTCAGCTCCCGCTCGTGCCTCTTCATCAGCTCCTGCTCATGAGCCCTGAGGAACGAGAAGAACAGTCAGATGATAATTTGAGAGAGAATTTAAGATTTTTTCATGCAATGTCAGAGTCATTAAAATACTCCAGTCACACCAAACGTGAGGCGAAGTTTTCACACTGCCCTCTTACATACAAAGTCTTTGGTGGGGTGGGGGTGGATGATGCCGTTATTTACCTGCTGCAGCATGCTCACTCTCACCTGAATGGTACTAGTGGCATTGTGAGAATCATGTTTTTGATTTTTCCAGTCCCTTTAACACCATCTAACCACTTCTGCTGAGTGAGAAGCTGCTCAGGATGGGTGTCACCACTTCTACTGTCTCCTGGGTTGCTGACTGTCTGTCAGAGAGGCCTCAGCTTGTACGACTGGACCAACCGTGATGCTGTGTAAAAGAAGGGGATGAGCAGACTCTACTTTCTAAGGAAGCTCAGATCCTTTAATGTGCGCAGCAAGATGTTGGAGATCTTCTACCAGTCTGTGGTAGCAAGTGCCATCTACTTCGCTGTCGTCTGCTGGGGGGGCAGTATCAGTGCCAGAGATGGCAGCAGGAGATGAAACTGATCACAAGGCTGGAAGCATCATTGGCCAGAATCTGGAGGTGTTTGAGTCAGTGAGGGTCAGAGGTCACTGAACAAACTGCTCTCCATCATGGACAATCCATCACACCTGCTCCACTCCTCCCTGCTGAGGCAGCAGAGCTCCTTCTCCCTCAGACTCAGACTGAACCATAAAGAACGCTTCAGGAAATCATTCCTACCATTCTCTATAAAACTGTCTAAGGACTCTTCTTTCTGTGACAGGTGAACACACCTGTCAGGCCACACATATATTTCTGTATTACACCTTTTTGCAGCTGTTTCTTGGATTTATAGTGTACATATTATTTATTAATGCAATGTGCACTACTCTCTTGCACAATATCAGCCTTACTTTTACTCCTCTATCCACCTATGCAGTGAGACAAACTGACACAAATGTGCACTGGGCCACGTGAATAGAGGGAAATCTGTATTCATGCAATTTAAAATATTTCAACTTGGGTAAAAAAAAATTAGCTTCACGCTTTTTTGCAAAAACACATCAGCTGGGATTCTCCTGAAGCCACAGACAATCAGAAATGGAGGACACTCTTACTGATGCCAGCGCAGCTGGAGCCATTTCAGTTTTGTGAGACTTTTTGGTAACTTCTGAAATTATTTTACTATAACTCGATTCCAGCTATAAGTTGTACTCCTCCTCTTCCCATTGGATGTTAGTGGGGAATATTTGTGGGTGTCCAGCACAGGTGTATTTGCGCAAGTGATGTGAAGCGAAACCTTGCAGAAGAAAACTTGCCAGTAGTAGAAACAGCAAAGATGGCCTCCTGCCTGCAGAGAGCCAATCAACAATCTGACGTATGCCCACAGTAGAAGTTCAAGACAATTTTAGCTGTGTGCTGGCAGACATATCTACTCGTTATTGTAGAAAGGACGTAGGTAAGTGCATTTATGATTTTCTTGGCTCACAGTATTACTTGGGTTTAGTAGTTGAGTATAACTTGGGTTTTGCACTGCCTAGGTTGAGTGCTCAGGTGGGATGCACCAGAGATGATCTGGATCGAGACATTAATAAAGCCATAATGTCGTGAAACTTATTGCATGCTTAGTAGAAGTACAACATGGGAGGAAAATACTTTTTAAAACTTTTTTTTTTTGTTTAATCAGACTTGACTGGTGATTTAATACATGAAGTTTTTATGGATTTAGACCAGCATTTAAAAATACTTACCTACTCATACTGACCACTCAAAGTGCTTTAGACTATAAGCTACATTTAACCAGAGTGCTTTATTCTATAAATTTTAGGCATCTGTCTGTCTCACATTGCTGGCCAATTTAGAATCACTCATTAAGCTAACATGCATGTCTTTGGACTGTGAGAGGAAGCTGAAGCACCTGGAGAGAAAACTACACAGGCATGGAGAGAACATGTAAACTCCACACAGAACACACAGAAACATCCCAGCCGACCAGGAGATTCACACCAGGAACATTGTTGCTGTGAGGCGAAAGTGCTAACCACTGCACCACCGTCACCATGGACATTAAAGTTACTGCCCAAATAACTGCCCTCTAGGATCACCAAGATGTCTGTTGAGTAGCAAGACCTGCTTGTAGGAGGCCTCTGACCATGGTGATTAGTGATTGGGTGGCAGGTGTTAAAACATGATAAACTCATACATGATTTGCCTCCTTCCTGATGTCTTAGTTTTTTTGCATATTTGTCACACTTACATGTTTCATATCATCAAACTAATTTTAACATCAGACAAAGATAACCCGAGTAAATACAAAATTTGTTTGATGATCTGAAACATGTTAAGTGTGACAAATATGCAAAAAAACTAAGAAATCAGGAAGGAGGTAAATCCTTTTTCACAGCACTACAGATGCATCGTCTTACCAATGGTGCAGTGATGAAAAACATGAAATTTAATCCATTATTTCAGCCCCATTCAACCCAATCCAGCCTTTTGACTCGGGACCAAAATTAAAAATAATGATAATGACCAACAAATGTACAAAAAGACAAATTGCATTATATCACATTATTCATTTTTAGTTAAAAAAAAAAAGAAAGTCATATCCCATGTGTCACATCACATCATGTTTCATTAAAATGTTTGATCACAGTTTAAGCTCTGGGACAGAGTGCTGTATGCTGTAACTCGGGAATAACAGACTTATTTTTACTCTTTAAATGGGTGAGGTTGCACTTTAAGACTTAATCAGGTCCTGCAGAATCTCTCTCTGTATGTTTCTCTCAGGAGGGACAAAACATAATGGATTGCTCCACGCTGGAAATGTTAGTGAGATAAGAAAACCCAGAGACGGATGCATGCAATGAATTCCTAGAACATAATTTCATGACAAACACAGTTAATGTATAAGCAGATCATAATGAAACCAAACATAAATGTGGTATGACATACAGCATGCATGCATGTGCACAGAAGATGTTTGATAAATATTTTATCTTATCGAATATGTTCAGTTTGTAAATGCAGAAGGTTTTGCACTGATGGAAAGAAGACCTGGAGGAGGAGTGGGAATAAAAGACGATAATGAAATGAGGAGGAGAAAAAAAAAACGAGCTGATGAAAGCGAGGAGGATGATGGAGGGGGAAACATGGATGCCTGTCTGCCTCATTCTGACTGGGCCAACTCTCCCTGAGGGGCGCACGTCTTATCTCTCTTTGCTTCCTCTTTATTTATTTATCAGCCTATTTTTATCCCTGTGACCAGGATTCAGACGGGGCGTTACGTAACAGAAGAAGCGATGTGCTGCGCATGGGTCTGACAGCAGAGAGCGATGACGTGTATACATAAAGGCAAGCAGCACACAAATTAACAGATAATAATAATGCACCACGGGAACCCATGCACACTTAAAAATACAGTGTGATGGATGCTAATTAGTAGCCGGACCACATTAGTCATATAGCACTTTAAAAATTCATACCATGCCGCAGGGACAACATGATTATAGACCACATTTTGCATTACCCAAAATAATCTTCATGTCTTCTAATCAATGGGCTCCCGACACTGGTCGAGAGACAGATGCAAACTAAAGAGACGGATTTCCTTCAATCTGACTTTTCTTTCCTCTCTTTCATCTTTTGGTGTTTTTTCATCACTCGGACTCGGACAGAGAGGGATTGCACAAACTATCGTCATCCAAATATAATCAGCCAATTCAAATTCAGAAACATGTGCTGATGACAGGTCCACTGAGGGCGTTTCTGTGTGTTCTAGGCGAGGGCGAGTACATGCCAACACTATCCTGAAATGTCACTGACAGTGTGGTGCTAATATTTTTAAAGGAATAGTGTGACATTTTGGAAAAAGCAGCTTTTTGCTTTAAATGCCACGTTCAGCATCATCTCAGATGGGGTTCTTGCATGAATTAAATAAATAAGACGTAACGTTTCCAGTCTTTTCCCCAAGAAACAAACCGTTTAATGTTGCTGTTTACTGCTCCGAGCTAAAAGTGTAATTCAGCATTTTGGGAAATATGCCTATATAATTCTTTAATATTAATTTTAAGAAAGCCTATTTGTTACTTATGGTGTTAAAAATGGCCGTTAGTTCAGATTAGTTTAACTTAACATTAGCAAGGAGAAACAGCTAGCCTGGCTTTTCCCAAAGTTTAAAAATCCATCTTTCAGCACAGCTAAAGCTGGCCTACCAAAACTGGCATCACCCTCAAACCAAACCAGATTTGATCGAAGTGCAAAATAATAAATACGCGCAAAAAAATCACGACAGAAAACATCAGTAGGCGGCATGGTGGTTTGGGTCTACCTGGGACCTTTCTCTGTGGAGTCTGCATGTTCTCCCTGTACTTGCAGAGTTTCCTGTGTGACTTCCTCTCACAGCCCCAAAACAAGCACATTAGGTCAGGACCCAGTAACACAGGCCTAGAGACCAGCTGCCAATCAAAAGTTTGTAGGGAAAAATGGGTATTCCCCAACTGGTTGGCAAGAGGTTGCTGGCAACCATTGTGAAATCGATTGCTAAAGGCCCAATCATGCAGGCCTAGAGACCAGTCAGTGACCCCCTGGTAACCACAGGTCACTAGGGGAAAAATGTGCATTCCCCAACTGGGTTCTGGAGGTTGCTGACAGTAAAGCATGAAATTGGTCACAAAGAAGTATACAGTGCTGCACCAAAATCCTTCCTGAGATTGCTTTGGTCACTAGCAGATTTTCACGAGATTTTAATGAAAGATGCCAGCTCGTCTGCAAACACTTGATAACTACTCGTCAAGCGGTGAAACTGTGAAAAAGTGCAATGTAAACCGAAAACGGAGAACATTTGCCTCCAGAGTAAAAGTTGCACATTTTGAAACACGTCAGTTCCAGAGTTAAAGCACAACTTTTTCTTTGAAGATGAACTTTCTCCATTTCCAGTTTGCACTGCACTTTTTAAAGTTTTGCTACCCCTCGGTCAGTAGTAGTAGTAGCGAGTGAGACAAGTTGGCATCCATGCAAACCACCGGTGACTGTGGCAATCTGGTAGTGACCAAAGCAATTGCAACGAGGTTTTGATGCAGCACCCTCTTTGTGATTGATTTCACTTAGCAACAGCCAGCAACATCCAGAAGTGAACCCAGTGAGTGGTCAGTAAGACTACAAAACCACTATAAATAAATGCCAACCCACATAATGGGGAAAAGAGCTCAGTAAGACTGATTATCAAAATTGAGAACACGGGGCAGCTTTGCTTTCATGCTCAGCTCTCTCTTTAGCAGATTATGCTTTAACCAAAACCAAAATTCCTTATTTTCAAAGTCAAACTCAGAATTGACTCAACAGAAAATTCTAAATGGTATCTGAACCACACACCATACATGCTTACTGCCAAAAACGGACACAAAAAGAAAGAAAAATAAGGCACTCAACAAACACCGCTCTGTATTCCTGAGGAAAAATATTCAGCAGTTTGGTTGCTAGGTTACAGTAAAGGATAAACTGCACTGCGAACATGCAGTTTTTTACTTGTCTGTGTTTTTTTTAAAGATTTGGCCGTGCATGTGTGTGAGAAAAGTTTAACGATTCATACTTCAGTCACACACAAACATATGACACAACAATCACACAAATTCAGAGGAGACGACTTGTTTCAGTCATGAATGTTAAAAAAAAAAGTAAAGCAAACAGTAACTTAATGTTGACAAAAACAAAACTCAAAGTTTAGTTGGACTTTGGACTGGTGGAGGAAACCAATTTGCTGTGAACATGTTGAGAAAATGTATTTTTCCTGCCTGTGAAGTAAAGTTTGACCCCAGGTTTTCATTTCACTGTTACACAGTGAGCACTGAGTCATACCGGATCTGCTGATTGGCTTCACTGCGGATCTTGAGCACCTCCTTGCCCTTCAGCTCCAGCTCTTTAGTCAGGGTGCTGATGTTCTCGTTGAGCGTGTGGATTTGGTGGTCAAGCTGAGCGATGTGGTTCTTCCTCCTCGTCACCTCCTCCTGCAGCTCAGAGATCCGGCCCAACAGCTCGCGTTCCTATGAAAAGAAAAAATTAAAGGTGGATCAGGATTAGCTGTAATTCTTTTAATAAATATTTCCAAGCTTATTTATATGGTACAATATTTTGGAAACTAAACTCTAGAACAGTTTAATAATAGTTTAAACTATTATAGTTTGGTTATTTTGTAGATTTTTAAAAGCTTTAGACATTTTTAAGTTTAATACAAGGATGAAATTTTTCAGATGAAGACAGTTTATGAACTAAAATGCCTTTTCCATGTTATGATGAATCATCAATGCACACAATGCAGATAGCAGAAAACCCACTTTAATATACTGTACAACATTTTATTTAAGCTCTTATTTTTCAATGTGATCCATAATTTCACATCCTCAAGAAGCTTATAGAGTTGACTTAAAGGTTTTAGCAAAAACTGAATATGTTAAGCTTTGACATATAAGGCTGTTGTATTTACTGCATTTTCTCAAACAGCAAACAGATCCTTTATTCATCTCAAAGGAAGAAGACAACAGGCTGCATTTGAAGCAGGCTTGTATTAGAGGCAGGTTTGTTATTTCCCACCTACTGTTCAAACCTTCTGTTTGCAGAAGAAAGTTGGCTTAAAGGGAGAGAAGCTGTTCATTTCAGACAGCGGATTAATCAAAGGGCTGCAGCACTATAAGTATAATAGGGGTTATTTTGAACTGTGAATCATGCAAAGCCACTTTAGTAGAGTTCAGGAATAAATAAACAGAGTTGGAAAGGAGCATAATAGGTCTTCTTTAAGTAACTTTACCTGTCTCCTCAGGTAAAGTTACTGCAATATGCTGTTAAGACTGTAGCGAGCTGTGACTCTCTCTTAAAATAGATCAGTAAAGCTTAGACTGCTAAATTCTTTATTATAACAACAAGCAGCACATCAGTCTGAACACAACTATGTGGACTTACAAAGGGATTATCATCAACCCAGCCCCCCACTGCACTCATAGTGTCACAGCTTTGACACTATGAGTTCATGACACTAACATAAAAGTACATAAAAAACATGGCAGAACATTTATAACATTTGAGCTAAAAGCCATTAACTTTATGACTGCAAACCCAGAACTTTCCAGACTTTCCTTTCAAAACGCTTGGAAACACGCTTAAGACTTCCTGCCGGTACTTTCGGCTGCTCCCTTATTTCTCGAGGGTTTGCCACAGCAGATGGTTCAACATGTTTGATTTGGCACTGATTTTCCGCTGGATGCGCTTCCTGATGCAACCCTCCTATTTATTCGGGTTTGGGACAAAACTTAACACTTCCTGTAATTCTTTCAAATTTGAGTGTTTCTTCTTAACATGGCTTTGCAGGCATATACAACAGAAACTGGAGGGGACTGTTCCTTTTCCTTTAGCCTGCCTCTAAATCCTTTAATGGTTTTCATTTAAGGATATACAGTAATTACAGTCTGTGCCACTACAGCCACTGTACAGTCATAATGAACTAACTCAGTATATGGTATCTTGTCAAATGCTAAATTATTTGCATTTTGAAGCCAGAGATGTTGGGCAAAGTGTGTCTACAATGATCTACTGGTTCTTTTGGGCCATAACAATCAATTTATGACTGATGAAAGCAACCTAATAAAACCCTGTAGAGAACTCCGAGTTGTTATTAAAAAAGGGGGTAATTTCACTGATGAGTATGACAAAAACAGGATTTCAGTCATTACAGGAGAGACCTGATTCATCTCAGCTCTGAAAATACAACAGTGCTGTAAACTACTGAATGACTTCATGTAAACATGACCAACAACTCAAATTACTCACGACTGCCTGCCGAGCTGCTCTTTTCTTCTGAGCTCCACAGTGACACAAGAAGCAGCTCGATTCTGCCACGTTTTGAAAGTGAGAAAATGAACAAGTGATTTTCTCAGCAGGGGTGCAGTGAACGAGCGTAGGTTCGACCAAACAGTCACATAGAAAAAAAACAACGCAGCCTGTCTGCGTTTACAACGAGTCCATTGTTGGAACGTCGCCAAAACCTGTGACTCACAGCTTTGCAAACTTTAAGAAATAGTTCACTTTCTGTTGTTTGCTAATAGGGAACTAAAATGACTTATTTCAGATGGTGGATAAACTGAGGGGCTGCATCAAGGTCTGGTATAAGATAGATGAGGATTATTTTGAACCATGAATCATGCAAAGCTACTCTGATAAAGTCAAAGAATAAACGATCAAAGGTCAGTATTTCCTGTAAAATTGTGCATTATCTTCTTTGTGGCTCTGAATATCATCTCAGATGACGGCTGTTGTTGTGATTTGGTGCTATAAAAATAAAATTGAATTGAATTGAATAGATTTGCCTGGAGATGTTGAATTGAATTTAAAGGGGACCTATTATGCTTTTCCTTACTCCATTCCTTATTATTTTCCTTATTTCATTGTCACATATATACTGTTACAATGATGAAAATTCATATTAAACATGGCCACAGTTTGCAAGGAATCAGGGCAATGCATGTACAATCCCTTTAGCGAAAAGTCTGAACCAGGCTTCAGACTGCTCTGAACACTCCATTTCTGACAGTTGTTTCTACTCTAGAAAAAACTGTTGAAATTTTGTTAGTCAAGGTAAACCAATCAGTATAAATCTGGCTTAAAAGGAGCAGAAAGGGAGCTAAAATTACTTGTATTTTAGACAGTGGATGAACCAAGGGGCTGGATCAAGGTCTGGTATAAGATACTCTACTTCTTCTTCTTTCGACTTCTCCCTTTAGGGGTCACCACAGCAGATCATCTGCCTTCATCTCACCCTATCCCTAGCATCCTTCTCTGTCACACCAACCCTCTGCATGTCCTCCTTCACTATATGTCTTATATTTTTAATCTTTCTATACAACAGAACACTTTACCAGAAATGTGGAAGTGTGCCTTTGTGCTCCCCCTACTGAAAGGTGGTGACGCTTCAATGGTCAAAAACTACAGGCCAATTTCCAAACTCTGTATCTTAGCTAAGGTTCTTGAAAGGCTGGTAAATAATCAACTTAAAAGTTATCTGGATGAAAATAGTATTTTATCTCCTTCCCAGTCTGGTTTTAGGAAACTGCACAGTACTGTAACTGCTTCCTTAAAAGTTCTCAGTGACATCTATGAAGCCTTGGATGCAAAGAACTAATGCACAGCTCTTTTTATTGATCTATCAAAAGCTTTCGACACTGCTGACCACGGCATTTTATGTCAGAGATTACTGGAAATAGGCCTTTCAGACCAAGCAGTTGGCTGGTTCTCAAATTATCTTTCGGACCGTAAACAGTGCGTGCTCAGAGGTCTCGCTTCCAATTTTTTAAATGTCACTAATGGAGTGCCGCAGGGTTCTGTCCTGGGGCCTACATTATTTACTATTTATGTCAATGGTGTGGGACGAAATCTAGATGCATCTGTCCATTTTTACGCAGATGATACAATTATTTATTGTTGTGCTCGTACCATCGATATGGTTTTTGAACAACTACAGTTAGCTTTTGATAGTATTCAGTCACAGCTGTGTCAGCTCAGACTGATTTTAAATGCAGAAAAAACCAAGGTCATGTTGTTCTCAAACAGAAAGAGGGTGCCGGCAGTACTTCCTTCTCTTGTATCTGCTCAAGGCATTTCTATTGAAACTGTGGCCTCATACAAATACTTAGGTATTGTGATTGATGACAATCTTTCCTTTAGCCTACACATGATGATATAAT
>VUQS01068791.1:0-12131 GCA_015108495.1 Heterochromis multidens
TTTGTGGGAACAGTTTGGGGATGGCCCCTTCCTGTTCCAACATGACTGCACCAGTGCACAAAGCAAGGTCCATAAAGACATGGATGAGCAAGTTTGGTGTGGAAGAACTTGACTGGCCTGTACAAAGTCCTGACCTCAACCTGATAGAACACCTTTGGGATGAATTAGAGCGGAGACTGTGAGCCAGGCCTTCTCGTCCAACATCAGTGTCTGACCTCGCAAATGCGCTTCTGGAAGAATGGTCAAACTTACCCAGAAACACTCCTAAACCTTGTGGAAATCCTTCCCAGAAGAGTTGAAGCTGTTATAGCTGCAAAGGGTGGGCCAACATCATATTAAACCCTATGGATTAAGAATGGGATGTCACTCAAGTTCATATGTGTGTGAAGGCAGACGAGCGAATACTTTTGGCAATATAGTGTATGCTCTGTTATAGCACTCTGTATTACTTTAACCATGAAAAGGCTGGATATTAAGTCCTTTATTCCACTCCTGGATGGAGATAATCTAGGGGATCTCAATCGCCTTGACAGGTGTTATATTCAATGCTTGCAGTGCTCCCCAGTGGTGGCTGTAACACACAACAACAAAGCACCCCATAATTTAAGCTTATCTTAAGCTTTGTTAGAGACTCACAGCATCACCTAGACTTTTATAGATATTTTTAGACTAAATTGCAACCTCCTTTTCTGTGCAGCAGTTAATTATAAAACGTTTCCCATGATGGCATTTTGCCTTTTTTTTCTTCTCAGTTTACATTTTGCATCTTTAATAATCTTTCACATTTCACAAATGAGCTTGGATGGAAGATTTATGACATTTGACAGGATATTTACCTTCTAAATGTCACCCAATCATTGCAGTTTACTGTCTGGAGTGGGTACGTGCATTTGAGCATCATTCACCAAAAGAGACTCCAGCAAATGTTTCAGGCAGGTTCTCTCATTTCAGCACATAAAACCCCATTTATTTATCTGTTACCAGTGCATGATTTGTATCTCGATGCATTATAATTATACCCACAACGCTAAAAAGGAATGAGGGGTATTACAAGAGGCAAACTAACTATATGAACACTCGCGTGACAACAAACAACACACACACACACCTATTACAGTTCAGTCCTTTAATTTATATGAATGAAGGGGAAATGTTGTAAACACAGGCATAGATTTTTTTCACATTTTTACTTCCTTAGCCAGTATCACTGTTGTTATGCAAACTGTGGCTTCAAAGCATGCATGTACAGTATATCACAGTACAGAATGAACATCGCTAATGAAAGCGACATTATTGTCTCCTACTGCTTTGTTGTCATCTATTCTAAGTGGGCTGGTGTACACCATTTGGCACACGAAGAGTTAAATTTCCAATTAAAATAGTTTGAGGCAGTGCTGATAGAGTTGTCTGAGAATTACAAAGCACTGGAACTTTAACTATTGCCATTTAAAGTCTTAGGTTAAACCCTGGATGTGTTTAATTAAGTAGCAGTCAGGAAGTCATCAGTGTGCATGTTTTTTTTTTTTTCCTTTTTCCTTTTTGTAGTTAAGGTGATGACAAGCAGAAATGAAAAAAAAAAGACATGAAAGCAATTAGACGGGCTTCTCCTGCCTCCTCCTTCCTCCTCCTTCCTGTTTTATTATGAAACAATCAAGTGAACAATCAGGGGAACTTGTGATGTATGGAGGTGTCTGTTTAATTCAACCACTGCGTAAAGCGCTGATTTTATTGTTCTGATTGAACACTTGCCTGATTTAATCTCATTTAACTGAGAGTTCCTGGTGGGACTAATCGCAGTCATTAAAAAGTGAGATGTTTTTATCTTAGCACACTGTGGACACATTCACGATGGGCATTCATATGCTGTAGCAATGGGTATTTTATGTGTGGCAGGCATTTGTTTATTACATTTTTTATCTATATGGGCCTCAGACCTGTCCAATAGTGCATTCTTGATGCACTAATTGAAACTGAGCTAAAAAGATTATGTTGTTGTTGTAGAGTTTGCTGTTGTTGAGCTGTTGTTGATTTATGACTTTCACAGGCTGCCCAGGGGCCACAAAGTTTCCAGGTTCACTAGATGGAAATTAATATGTGGTAATTAATTTTCAATTAGTTGCATTAGTCAGGGAATATGCACAACTAAGACATGGTGTTAGCTTAAATGATAAGAAGCTAGTGTTTTTCTCTTTTATTTATTTATTTCTACCATTTTACTCTCGAGAATGTAGTGATGGCGTGCCGTCAGCTGGTTATTCCTTCGCTTTGATCCAGACATATTAACATAGCACATTGCTCTAGTTCCTTTTAAACTGGACATACCCAAGATGATGACCCTGAATGTGAGACTGGTCAAAGTTAATACAGGTAGGGTTTTTTGACTTTTATGAACCTGTTTTCAGAATTTTTTGAACACAAGACAGATACATAGTGAATCTTGTGTTAATTTATTAAATGGTGTTATGTCATGCGAATAAATAGTAAAACATTTTAGCATCATTCCATATAAAATCAGTCAAATTTGAGAAAAGTTCTGACCTGACCTTCAGAATAAGCTAATTTTATGTATTATTATTATTATTATTATTATTATTATTATCATTATTTATTTATTTATTTAATTTGTTTAATGAAGCCATTTAAAATTTGACCATCATGCAATGAAAAAAAAAAGGTTTTGGCTTCTATAGATTTGTTCCCCCTTTATAACAATTGTAGAGGCAGGTGCAGCTGATATCTGTCTGCTAGGCCATACCTCTGCTAATTTAAGTGAACCAAAACACAGGATCACAAAACAAAATTCATGTAGTAAAGACAGAAATCAAAGACTTAACAATAACACAAGCAATCAAACTCTCTATAAGAATAAAAAAATATACCAAAGCAGAAATCCAAAACTCAACCTGCCAAATATAAAAATGTAAACTTCAAACACTAGAACAAGACAAAAGCCTGAACTGCAGAACATTGCAAAAGCTACAGACCATGACACTTCAGGCTCCAAAACACTAACATGGCAGTGATGAAAATGCTAACATGGCATCTCTTACTTACAGTCTATGCCTTACAATTGTGACTGATATCCAGCACACTCAAGTTCAGTGATTTTAAACTCTGGACATGCAGAGAAATGATTCTGAGTCAACTTTGATTGCAAGCTGTGTGGTCTGTACATTATGCTCCTGTGAAGGTTGCCAAGGACGAGAAGGCAAAAGAGAGCCAAGATTTAAATAACTGTAGTGCTGAGGAGATGAGAGACACTTGGTGCAAGGTCAAAGCCAGGAGCACTGCGACCGTCACATCAGTGGCTTTACAGAAACAGAATGAATTCAAAATTTCTGCATGTCAAGTGTTATTTTTAACACTTTCCAGTCAGAAGCGATTACTTTGAAGGTCGCTTGGATAAAAATCAAATACGTGACATTTGTGGGCTGAATTAGAATTTAAAAAAATCTCAGTTTCTAAATGAATTATTTCTTACCTTCGTGGTTATAATGTGCTTTTTCCTTTCACCTTTTAATAATCAGTCAACCTTTAATGCCAAATAAGATTTTAAAACCAGTCCTAAATACAGTGACTACTACATGTTCTGTTAGGATACATTAAGGGAGATTGAAGAGAAGCCTAAATGTTTCTCTCTTGACTGAAAAGCACACCCACATGCCCAGCTGCAAAGATAAAGCAACTCTTTGATCAGACAAAGACCAGCCGGGAAGACGACAAGAGAAGCAGGTGACACAGAAGAGGAAAGAAGTGCTCGACTTAAAAACCAAATTTAAGTCATGTTTCTCTGCTGGAAACATAAAGTGACAGGAAAACCTTTAGTCTTTCACAAACAGTTTTGACACATTGTTCTATGGTCCATCACAAATGATCATTTCAGTTGTGATGAAGCTCGTACGAGTCATAAATCAGTATTTATGAGTGTGCCATGTAGCTGCAAGGAGCCTGCAGCCAGACTTTATGAATGTGTTAATCATCAGGTTATTAAGAGAGCAAGTTTAATTCCAGGCTCAAGAGACTCTTAAAGTATTCCTGCCTTATTTATGACTGTACTCTTAGAATTAGTAGTTGCATTATCAGATAGCATTTTAAGGGTGACTTTCCACTTCAGAGCTGGATCTTCATTTTTCATTAAGCTCACCCTGACGTGACATGGACTTATTTTCACCCAGAGGGTGGATATCTGTCACTGCAGTCAGCGTTTTTGTTTCCTTATTCTACAGTGGTCAAATATGAAAAGAACAAAAAAAAAAAAACTGCACACATTGTATTTTATGCACAGAAATGAACAAATATTCTACTAATTGACATACACTTTAAAAAGCAGCATGTTTTCTACTGCAACTCATTTTCATTTTACCAAAGCTCAGTGGTAGCTGACGAAAATATCCAGCCATCTCTGTTGCAAATTATCGTCCTTATGGCAAATTCTCAAACAATAAATTATGAAATCCTCCAGACTGTGAAGTGTTTAATTGAACATTTGCTCCAGCAGAGGTAAGCAGCTAATCTTTCTCCTCAATGAAAGCATTTGTCATGTTAGTTGGAAATTATGAAGAGTGTTACTGCTGCACAGCATGTCAGCATAAGACTATCAAACAGCTACAGGACCATCAAACAGCATCATGATCACATTATAGAAAAAAATATATAACTAGGCTCAGTCCCAGTCCTTCTTATAGCCTTTTGAAAACTGTATGCTCAGATGAAATGAAATGGTTTGTTTCACCCTTTAGCCATTCAGGACTGCATTGGATTTGGCTGGGTTTTTATAACCTTATATACCAGCCAAGTCCTCTCTGATAGATGATTAATGATCCACTGACTTGCTTTGCCAGAATGGGGCCATCTACATAGTGACTCCATCACTTAAGACAGTGAAGGGCAAAGCCCAATAATATAGATTGCAGTATCAGTGCAACAGGATTTTGTCCCAAGTGTGTGCATGACGGTTTACTTGACATTATCAGTTACATTTTTTTTAATAATCATTAATTATGTGTATCTATGAAAGTAACAACATTAATCAGATATGTCTTTAGCCAATAAAAAACATTCAAGGTTGCATGGTCGATATTTTTCTGTCTTGCCAATAGGTTGAATGACTTTTGGAAGAATCCAGTGGAAAAGATACCACTTAGCTCTTCAGTTGTTCTCAGTTTTGAGTTTTTTATGCTGAGGTTTATGTGGGGGGGGGGGGTACCTTTTTTATCTCATTGTTTTCATTTTCAGACACAGAAAACACATTCATAAACCTCATTTCCCCCTCATGATACAACTGCTTTCAGTAAAAGACATGCAGCAGCTAAAAAGTGTTACTCTTATAAGCTGCTTGAGACTATAGACTATATAAAAGATGGACATGACCACTGTGGTGTCACCCACTCATTCTGGACTCCATGTTTTAAACTGTCAACATTAGTGTTTTGGCCTCTGCCATGTTAGTTTTCAGGAGCCAGATGTGACCAAATTTGGATGAGAGAGGGGAGTGCTTCATTATCAGCTAAGATGAGAAAACCTGGTCTTAGTTGTTGTGTGTTCTCTGACCGGTTGGTGAGTGGTTGCTAGAGGTTGATGGCAGCTGCTGTGAAACCAATTGCTAAAGCCTCAGTCACACAGACCTGGAGACCAGTCAGTAATCCATCTGGGAAACACACATCGCTAGGAAAAAAATATGTATTCCTCGACTGGTTGGCAAATGGTTGGAGCAGGTTGCTGGCAGTTACAAAGTAATAGAGGTCATAAAAACGTATATGGTGCTGCAACAAAAAACTCCTTGTAATTGCTTTGCTTGCTATATTATTAACAAGCGGTTCCATCCAGTGACTCCAGTGAGTGGAAGTGAGGTCTACCATACACCAATAGGCTACAGACCCCTGTGTCAGGACAATTTTTTTTTGTATCAGACTGGAAGCATGCAGTTTAATCCTCTAAAGTTGGGCATGTGGGGTTTAACTCATGTTTGGAGCCAGCTTTAAGTGGATACTAAAGGAACTGCAATTTTTGGTGCTTCAGTGTTGGCTTCATTTTTCATTCTCGGAGCCGCTTGTTCAACAGCCACACAGTTTTAAAACATTTTGTGCATCGCTTACCGAGCACACCAGCATGCTAGTACCTCTTAACTACTGAACCACTGAATGTACCACTGAACCACCATTGAAAGTATAGAGACTGTTGCAGGTATTTGGTCATAAATCGAAACATTAGACAAACTGAACTTCAGTATTATGAGAATGATAAAACATAAAAGTCAACAACCTGTGAAAAACCTGGAATTTGAGTTTTGGAGATGCTCTGACCCAGTCGTCTAGCCATCACAATTTGGGCCTTGCCAGACTCGCTCAAATCCTTACGTTTGCCCATTTTTCCTGCTTCTAACACATCAACTTTGAGGACAAAATGTTCACTTGCTCACTAATATATTCCACCCACTAACAGGTGCCATAATGAAGAGATCATCAGTGTTATTCACCTCACCTCTCAGTGGTCATATTGTTATGTCCGATCGGTGTATATATACACTGCTCAAAAAAATTAAAGGAAAACTTTTAAATCAAAGTATAGCATCAAGTCAACATCTGTGGGATGTGCTAGACAAACAAGTCTAATCCATGGAGGCCCCACCACGCAATTTCCAGGACTTAAAGGATCTGTTGCTAACATCTTGGTGCAGATACCACAGCACACCTTTAGGGGTCTAGTGGAGTCCATGTCTCAACTGACCTAAATCCAATAGAACACCTGGGACATTATGTTTTGGTCCATCCGACACAGCCAGTTTGCATCTCAGACTGTCCAGGAGCTCAGTGGACTCCAGTGTCGAACTCCAGATCTGGGAGGAGAGCCCTCAGGACACCATCAGTCATCTCATTAGGTGCATGCCCCGACTTTGTCAGGCATGCATACAAGCACGTGGGGGCCATACAAACTACTGAGTACTATTTTGAGTTGCTGCAATGAAATTTCAGAAAAAAAAGACTACCCTCCTGTATTATTTTTTTTACTTTGATTTTCGGGGTGTCTTTGAATTCAGCCCTTTATAGGTTGATTATTTTCATTTCCATCAAACTATGTGGCATCCTTTTGTTCCTAACACATTACCCAGTCCATATCAGTATAGATATCCAGCATGATTTTTTTCCCCATTGAGACCTGATGTGTTTTCAAAGTGCTTGTTTAATTTTTTTGAGCAGTATATCACACTTTCTGATGATCAGTTAATCAAGTGCATTTGATTAGCAGCACCTAGCTGCTACTTACCCTCTTAATTCCTATGGAAGCAATAATGGTGTAAATAATTTTTCACAGGACTGTGAAAACTTATTTTTATCACATGACTATAGTTGTGCCAAATGACACCCTAACGCATATAATAGGAACTGCAGAAACATGTTGTGCAGCTTTTATGGCCTGGGGTTTACTCAAACATAATAGCAGAGATTAACGTTTGTTAACCAAATTTTGAAATGGAGAACAATGTGCCATACATAGAGTAGATTCACTGATCCATTAAAAAGAGGCTCATATTACACTTGTGCCTTTTTTCTTTGACTTTTCCCTGGCTTCTCATGTTCTGATAAGTGCCTTCACTCCAAAATATCTACAAAGTGTATCATAAGGTATATTTCTGGGAGATTCAGCATGAAATGATGTGAAATGACCTGTTTCCATTGTATGACTCAGAAATTGCTGCAGTAATTGGTTTTGTCTTCAGAAGGCAGTCTCCTTACTTCATCTTTATATATTAGATGCAGCTTGGGCCACTGCTTCCTGCCACTCCATTGTATTCTCAGGTGAGTGAATGAGTTATTAAGTCTGGTAAACATGAAACACCTCCACCCAGACAGGGGAGATTTTAAAAGTGATGGATGACAAAGAAGATTGAAAATAAACAAACGCTGATGGGGAAGAATACAGCATTTGCAAGGAGGGGGCTGCATGCTTAAGAATGTTTGTTTCATTTATGGAAATCATTCAAGGCCTATTTGCTTCCTCTCAAATGAAAAATCCTGGCTATTCATTTCCTGCTGAACAAGCTCTGATTATTCAATATCCTTGAATATTACTGAATTCCAGGCGGTGATTCTGGGCATGGATTACAGCTGCTCCGTCAGTCAGACTCTGCGTTACAGGTAGGACGCTCATCGTCTTACAGTGCAATGAGAAACAACATGGCACCAACTGTTTTTGATCATGATGACTGTGAAATAAATTATGCACATGCTACACATCAGTTATTCCTCTTGCCCTTCCAACCTGTTGTATTGTAGGATTTTCAAGCAAAAAAATAAAAAATAAAAATCTCTCAGTAAACAAGTTTGCAGGATGTCAGCAGCTGTCAGCCATGCTCGTCAGCTGTAACACAGTGCCAAGGACAGAAACACATCTGCCAGAACCTTCACAGCCCAACACTGCAAACTTCTTTCACTTGTCAACTGAAACTATTTTTCACTCCTGACATCTGTGTTGGCTTTCCATCTTGCCCGTAAATTGAATCTCAGATCCTCCTCCCTCCCAGTTCTCTCTCTGTAAAAAAAAAAACTGAAGGCACACATTGAATCCACAAACAAGCCTGAACCCACAGCACCCAAGGATGAATTTCTTGTCCTGTGGTGCAGCAAATTGTATTTTTTTCCCCCTCCCGGCTTGAGGATATATCCCTATAATTAATAAACATGAAGCAGAGCAATTTCTCTCCAACATCTGGAAGCATTTTGTGAAAGGATTTCTTCATTAGGACTTCCAAATGCACTTGTGCATCATTAAATGTAGATAAATATATGTCCATGTGAGAGAATCTCATTTACAGCATGCATGGAGACTGCCCATCTTAGAACGAATTATACATTTCATTCACACCGGCAAACACTATATATCAAACTGGACATGCTGACAGTTCTCATTGTCTGGCTCACCTGTGCCTCTGGATATACATTTACTCCAGTGTCGACACTGAATCACTGCAGACTTAAAACTCAAAGACAGTTAGTGATGCATCTTGGCACTCTCCATCTGTGAAACCCATTTCAGGAGCGAGAAATGGGAAAAAACTCAGTGAAAGCTACAGATGAACTCAGACAGGATTAAGTTTCACATTGTTTAGCAAGTGTTTTTATGGCTAATGGGATTTCATCAGGTGGTAAGGCGAGGGGAGCTTGGGTGGTGAGGGCTCAGAGACCAACCACAGTAGCCAAATGTCAGCCTGGGTGTAACACAGTACTTTTTGTTGAAACTAATATCTAATGCATTAGTTTTTTGTTTTTTTTTAATTCAAGTAATCCGTTTTTTTAATTACTGCAACTTTAGTGCACTGAGTACATTAGAATATTAATTTGTGTTCACTGTAACCTGTCCCCTGGCAACCTTGAATTACATAATCAGTTAAGAAAATATCTGGATTAAGCTGTTATTTTATGACTTTATTTTATAGGAAACATTTAAGTTATGTAATACAGTATAACCCTTTGTCCAGAGTAATTTTGGTTCCTACTTGTCAGTATTTATGGCGGACCATTTAGAATGTTACATGCTCTAGGTAACATGTGCATTGGGGAACAAAGTGAGCCAAGGAGTGCTCACTGATCTTCTGTGTTGCTTTTTATTAAAAAAGATAAATCTATGAGAGGCTGTAGCCCACCTTTCACCTACAACTCAGAGATGACCGAGAACACTACCAAACAAGAAATATCCCAATTAATTTGGTCTGGGTGATTACAAGTGTCTGTCAGCTGCTAAGAAGTGCTACTTCACATTTTGAAGAAGCACCTGTAAGCTAAGTACAGCTCCATAACACTGGTGGCAAGTCTCATTGAGGAGCAAATAATAATGCCTATGCTACAGAAAAACTCAATGGTTAGCATTTAGATAGGCTAGCGCTAGTGCATTGAGAACATTTAACCAGCTTGTTGCTTTTCAGCAAACATGGTTTAAGCACTGACATTAAATCCCCAGTTAAAAGTGTTTGCTTTTTGTTTGCCATCCTAACAAAAAAGAAAAAAAAAAGTAAACTCACCGATGTTACAGTTGTTTTCAGGGACATTGGTGGTCCAGTTAGACTCTCTTACAAATCGATCATATTACTTGTGTGTTTTATGGTGAACTTGCTTGTCTGAACTATGTGTTATCTTTCTACCCCCACCCTGATGTCAGCCTTATAAACCTTTGTTGCCACTTATGTTGAAAAGCAGTCTCTGGCTGGGGTCCAGCATTGGCAGACGTGGGCAGAGAAACAGTCTTATTTGCTGTTGGCTCAGAAACAGGCTTAACAGTTGCCAGCACAGAAACTGAACACACAGGTTTAAAGTTAACAAGCTCAAGAATAGAAGACTCAGACTTATTTACCAGCTCAGAAACAAACAGTAGACACAGTCTTTAAATCTGCCAGCTCAAAAACAGTCAACTCAGTTTTAACATTTGTCAGCTCAGAAGCAGAAAATTCAGTCTTAGGAAGTGGTGTTCCGTCAGGACGAGCTGTGTCAAATCTAAAAATAGATTTGATTTTGGGTGCAGCAGAAAGTCCAAGTGGTAGCTGAAAACAAAGTCCATTAATCCAAACAGGGAAAACATAGGTGGACACACAGTACAAACACGCAGTACAAACAATCTGTCATGAAACGGGGAGCATGTGGTAGACTGAGTGGACGCCAACACAGGACTCCAGAAACAGAATGAACTCAAAATCACAGCTTTATTTAGCGCTGGCAAAAATGACAAAAAACAAAAGCAAAAACTAACAAGGAAAACACAGAGCTGAACAAATCTGACTTGGAAACTGGACTCTAGGGCTGACGGCAAAACAGACACGCTTGACGGAGGACCCAACAAGGAGCAAGGGCAGACAGAGACAATAAATACACAGCGGCGGCGCAGACAAAGACCCTCGGGTAGCCTGGCAGGAGGCCGACCATGGCGGCGGCGAAGACATGGCGGGCGGAGCAGACTCAGGTGCGACAACCTCAGGTGCGACGACCTCGGGTGCGACGACCTCGGGTGCGACGACCTCGGGTGCGACGACCTCGGGTGCGACGACCTCGGGTGCGAAGACCTCGGGTGCGAAGACCTCGGGTGGAGCAGACTTGGGACCAGGACCATCAGGTGCGACGACCTCGGGCAGAGCAGACTCGGGACCAGGACCATTGGGTGCGACGACCTCGGGCGGAGCAGACTCAGGACCATCGGGTGCGAAGACCTCGGGCAGAGCAGGCGCGGAGACCTCTGGATGGCGAGGACCTCCAATCCCACGGGGACCCTCAGAATTGCGGGGACCTGGCTGGCCCGCTGGGGGCGTGGAAGCCGAGGCAGAGGCTGAAGCTGACGCCGTGGAAGCCAAGGCAGAAGCTGAAGCTGACGGCGTGGGAGCCGAGGCAGAGGCTGGAGCTGAGGCAGGCTGCATGGAACGCAGGACTGAGGCTGAGGCTGGCGGCGTGGGAGCCAAAACAGAGGCTGAAGGCGTGGAAGCCAAAGCAGAGGCTGAAGCTGGCTGCTTGGAAGCTAAAGTAGTGGCTGAAGCTGATGGCGTGGAAGCCAAAACAGAGGTTGAGGATGGTGGTGCGGAAGCCGAAACAGTCTTTAGGGGTGAAAAACAGTCTCTTGGACATGCCCCTTCAGCCACAGGAACAATGATTTTAGAGTTCTTACTGGGAACAGACATCACTCCGGAAAACAAAACTGATTTTCTCACGGGGAAAGACCAGACAGACGGCCTGGTGTGGAAACACGTGGGCGGGGCAACAGGTTTTAGCTGGGGCTGCACAGGGCACACAGCTGTGGAAAGCTGGGGTTGTGCAGAGCTCACAGCTTCGGCAGGCGGGGGCTGCCGGTTCCGCCGTCAGGAACAGCGCTTCCTCCCTCGGGGAGCTGGCTGCGACGGCGGCGATGAAGCCTCAGGCTGAAGGTGTGGCGATGAGCAGATGGGCTGAGGAGATGATGGCGGCGAGCAGACAGATGGAAGGCGTGGCGAGGAGCAGACAGATGGAAGGTGTGGTGACGGCAGACAGGTGAGCTGTAGCAGCGATGTGGCAGTGGTATGAGGGGTGGAGGAATTATTCCCCTCAGCCAAACTGCCCAAGCCAAACAGTTTGTACTGGAGGTCATTTCTTTGCTCACTGATGGCAGCGGCTAGCGATGCA
>VUQS01068795.1:0-10066 GCA_015108495.1 Heterochromis multidens
CACACTTGCCTGACCTAAATCCAATAGAACACTCCTGGGACATTATGTTTCTGTCCATCTGACACCACCAGGTTGCACCTTAGGCTGTCCATGAGCTCAGTGATGCCCTGGTCCAGATCTGGGAGGAGATCCTCCAGGACACTATCCATCATCTTATTAGGAGTATGCCCCAATGTTGTCAGGCATACATACAAGCACGTGGGGGCAATACAAACTACTGCATACCATGTTGAGTTGCTGCAATGAAATTTCAGCAAAATGGACTAACCTGCTGCATCATCTTTTCACTTTTATTTTTGGGGTGTCTTTGAATTCAGCCCTCTGTAAGTTGATAATTTTCTATTCCATCAAATAATATGGCATCCTTTTATTCCTAACACATTAGCCAGTCCATACCAGTATAGATACCCAGCCTGATTTTTTTTTCCTATTGAGATTTGATGTGTTTTCAAAGTGTTCCTTTTTTTGAGCAGTGTATAAGCATGAGCAGTAGAGCTGTATCTGTGCAAGCAGTGATTCTATCACGTTTCAAATCTCCACCATCAGAGCATTTATGGCATGAGGATATTTGCTGCCATATGCACAGGATCCAAGAGTTAAACCTGAACCGAGGTGAGTAATCCCGACCAGGTCAGTTCAAAAACTGTGATGGGTTAGCTGTGTGAAATCCACAGCTAACCCATCACTCTCTGTTTGCCAAGGGTAACCAATGGAGAACAGAGGGTGAGGGTGGAGTGGGCTTTGGTGGTGCAAAGCTATCCTACTAATTTGAAGTAAGTTGGGTGATTTTTATGGACTAAGCTGTGAAATATGACTTTAATAATAGTTGCAAATGGCAGCGCAAGCGTCTTGGAGCATGGGAGGGAGAGAGCTATGGTGGGACTGAAAGAGTGGAAAATAAAGAAGTCAAAATTCTTATGTTGGGATCAGCACCAGCTCAACGCCACCTCCCTCTGCCTCTGCCCCCACCCTGGCAAAGCCTGTGAACTAATGAAATGTGAAAATACTTGTGGGTGCAGCAACCAAAACCTCAGCAAAATCTAGCTCTATAAACTGATGATTAAATTGATGTCCCTGCAGCGGGGACTTAATTCTGCATAGACACTCCAGTTTGCTTTGGAGGTTTGCAGGGTGAAGCTCCGGCCTTGATGAACAGGAGTAGAATGACACAACCAATGTCTGAAAAGAAGTTTAACAGGTATTATGGTATGGTTTAATGGGGCAGTTCCCACTCCCACAGGTCGCACTCCCACCAAATGTTAATGATTTTTACAGCCTTTTCAATTATATTTAAAAAGTGTGAAACAAACTAAAAATAATGATTCTGCAAAAACATACTGACAAGCACTTAATCAAGTCAGAAAGCTGTTTTATTTGGAGCCTGAATGTTGGCGTAATGTGGAGCATTTATCAACAGCAAAAACACCTCCTCAACAGCATAAAAAGCACATGTTGGGAAAGTCCCTCTTTCGGTTCAGCCTCATGATCCTTCTCTTCCTGTGGACACGTTAACTGTCTTTGTATGTACACAAACACATGATACCTGCCACATTTAGTATTTGATTAAAAAACATGCACGATTTTCCCTATGAGAAATGGAATTTAATGACTGCACCACCAAGGGCTGCTCTGATCTACCAGGCAATCCTGGGAAAGAGTTAAGGGATGTTGTTCATTGTCACATGACATTAGGAGCCCGGATTGAAACTCTCCGCCTCCTCTTCTCAATCCCCCATACCCCAAGCCCTGTACGCACATCTTGCCTGCAGATGTGGCGAAACCGCAAACACTTCAAAGTGCCTCCCTTCAGACCAACAGCGTACCCTGACGCCAACTGTAAATGTCCTGGACACAGTGCATGGAAAATATTAAACCCCCTAACTCACAATGAACAACCAGGCTGAACCAGAGAGGCGTGAGTGCTGGGGAAGAAAGCAGACATTTGAAAAGGCCCCTAAAAACACTTAATGACTCATCATTCTGCTGTGCAACAACAAGGGCGAGTCATCTGTGCTGTCAGCCAGAAATGCAGGAACATTGTGGCTTCTGCTGCCGCTGTTGCTGACGGTGGACACATCTGCAGCACACTCATGGCCGTATCAGATGCTTACCTGGCATCACATGGAGGTGTGTCATCAAAACATCTCCACTGTGAGTCAAAAGAAAAGAGTGCAGCAAAAGAAGTTGTGGAAGGCGGACAGAAAAGGGTCTTCTGCTGTGATGAATGTTCCTTTGAATCTGGAGAAAAAGGTCTCAAGGCCTTTCCTCAGTCAGCTTGTAAAGATAATGATATAATTGCCCTGGGGCCCCGAAGAGTTCCATCACACACACACCCAAAAACTCCAAGAATAACTCTGTTTTTGTCAAGTTCTTTGTTGTAGTTTTAGTCATTATTCTTTTGCAGAGACACAGGAACACAGCTTTACAACATCTGCAGTGCTCTGCCACATGATTCAATTCAATTCAATTCAATTCAATTCAATTCAATTTTGCAGTGTTACAAGTAAGAGTAGAAAAGTGCTATATAAACACCAGTCCATTTACACCTCTTGACAGTTTAGAATACTTTAGAAACGCAGCACACAACTCCAGTGGATGTTCATTCTCCTAATAAGAGCTTTAGATAATATGATCAAAGTTTCCATGGGCCACTGTAGATCATTTCCAGCAAACATGGCTGTGTGGGCCCATAGTGGGTAGCTATGGGTGAACTGTGGGGCTGTGTGGGCACCAAGTGGGTGTGTCCATACAGAGCCCACAGCAGTTTTGCACTTTGGGGCCCATATATGGGTTTTCTATGGGCAAGCCCAGAATTGGCCCTGTCAGGCCATATTCCATTTTCCAAGACAGACTAACTTGTTTGATAGAATTAGTCTGTCTTGAAAAAAAACTCAAACTTGTTTGATAGAATTTGAGTTTTTTTTTACTTTCTTTCAGGGCAAGTGACTCTGTAGTGTAGTGGTTTACATGTTTGTCTAACAAGCAAAAGATCCCTGGTTTGAGTGTGGGACACAGATCCCTTGGGGGTTGTGTGAGAAAGGGCATCTGGTGTGAAAATCTGCCAAATCAACTTTGCTGAAACTGATGAATATATAGTAAATGCTTCCATAACTGATAGAAATATTGTGTAAAGCAACATAACACCAATGTTCTTAAAGAAAACAATGAGCATTGGAGAATATTTAAGTGCGTGGGTGTGTGTATAAAGTCATCTGCAGGAACACGTGTGCTTACAAGCATGCACGCATCATATGTGGGATTGCGTGCTTTTACAGACTTTTGCACACTGCATGTTCACACAGATCAATGCTGCCTCATCTGAACAGCCTGCTGCTGTTTCTCATGGAAGATGAAATGTGCTGCTCTTTATCCCAGAGGAGCTGCTGGGAAGGTTGAAGAACGAGCAAGGGGAAACATGGCAATGTCTCCTCTGATTCCACATCCCTGGGAACTTTGACCTCCAGCAGAGAAACCAAAATAAAAATCCCCTTCTTGCCGCCAAGCCAGCACAACAGGAAGATGGGGTCCTGGAGGAGAGATGGAGGGAGGCAGAACAATGAAGCCTCTCTCTTTGGCTCCAGATGGGTGCTTTTTTGACAGTGCAAAGCTTTTGTTCTGTTATAATAAGGAGGCACTGCTGTGCTTTGCATGGTTGCCAGACATTGTAGGTTTTCTGTGATGATGCACCACATCAGGGTTTAATATCACTGAGTGGCGGATCTACCAGCATTGAGGAGATTTGGTGAGGAACAATCTCCCACCAATGTGATGTATTACCACTCTTCTGTGGTTTTACTTCAGCTAACATCTAATGCACATGGATACATATGCATACACACACAATACAATGCAAGTTGTCTTTACTCTGCCACATTAAATGTTTAAGTGTACATGTTAGTTCAATATACTTTCAACTTGCCATATATGGATGCTTGTACAGGACCAACTGGTGTCATGGACTGGGTACCCTTCAGCTTTATCTTGCAATGTTCAAGGTTAGTGTTGTGAATAGGCATGTTTTCTTAAAACCTACACAATACTGTACTGTCAAGTACTGCTTAAATCCAAGCAAATATTGACTGAAAATGAAACTAAACTGAATTTCTGACTGTCTGGTTGACAGTCTAACAGTCTTTATGCTGCGTCCTTATGTGGACTTTGTCAGTCTTTCAAACAGAAGCACATGCTTCCCTCATCAGTTTTGATAAAACAGCAGTAGAGAATGTCTTGCAGTGTACACTGTAGTGCAAATGAAGAGTTGGCTGGGTCCTGGGAGAACAAAGCCACTTCTTAGACCACCAAGGCACCTGAAGAAATTAAAAATGTTTAAGGTTTGCTTCATTAAATTAGGAGATTATAGCACTGTAACAAATCTTGTACAACAAATGTTGGAGTTACATTTAAATAAGCACAGAGGTGCTGTAGCAGATTTTGGGGCAATAATAACATTATTGTAAGTAACAAATTTGACAATTCTAGTTGTGTTTATGAACAAGATAAGGGATAATATGTTAAACTGTTTAAATGTTTTTGTGTTCACCTTCAACCAGATTAACACTAACATATTATTTTCTTTAATTTCAGTTAGTTTCTGCACACTTGCAAGTTTGGAGTGGGTAGACATATTCCCTATGACTCAGGTCAGGTCTATTCACTGTTGTCGGTAAATGTGTAGATGCTTGTGTGTGTTTCTATGTGTGGCAGTTGTCCAGCAGCTGAAAGGATGGATGAAGTGTGATGTTAGCTTTATTCTCCCATGACAGAGGGCCAGGCAAGATGTAGGGCAACGACTTGCATGTCTCTGTCTCACATGATTTCTCACTCTGGCTGGCAGGGTGGAGAGGCAAATAATGACTTAACTTCATTATAGCTCCAAAAAAACTTTGTGGATTTGTTTTCAATTACACTCTCATTTGGAACCCTCCTCCTCCCCAAAAACACACACACACACACAGTAACCCACACCTTTCTCATAGCAAGATAAGAAATGTGTAAGTGTGCAGTCATAAATATTTTGCAGCACAAATGGGATTTTGATCTGAGTATAGGCCCAGAGTGTGTGCCTATGTGTTTTTTTTGTATGTGTTATGACCTTGGATACTGTTAAGCTAACAATTCCTCAATTTATAAATCAAAGTGGATCCATATGTTTTTGTTTTCCCTGATCCTCGTAAAGCACATCACACATTTGACTCATGGAGGATGCTGTAATCTCAATTGCAAGTCATTCTTCCTGTGATGGCTTAATATGTGTCTGCTTTCATTAAGCCAAATTCTTGTAATAATCTGCCTCCTGCAGGCCAGAATTTACTCAACTTGTACAAACCTCAGCAGCAAAGGCGGTAATGGTGGGAAATTGTTTCTTTTCATCATACCATGGAAAAGAACATTAACTGATGTGACTGTTAACAGGTGTTTTACTTGGTGTTGTACATTACTTCAATCATAGAAAACCTTGGGTGCCTATATATGTATATTTTTGTGAGTCTTAAAGGGGGCAATATTCCCAAGTCAGTACTTATTTTTCCCCTACTGTCACAGCCAAAGTGCACTTCAGTGGCACATATGCTACCCAAGTGCTTCTCTAGTCACACTTACTTAAATGAATATGCAGAATCTGCAGGCAAAGGACAACATTTTTGGATAAAAGAAGCTTTCTGGTTTGTCTATATACAGTTAGGTCCATAAGTTGGTGGACAAAGGCAAAAACTTAATAGTTTTACCTCTGTACACCACCACAGTGGATTTTAAATTAAATGACCAATATGTGATTGAAGTGCAGGCTTTCACCACTAATTTAAGGTGTTTAACAAAAGTATTGTAATAACTAGTTTTTTAACTGCCCTGGTTATCTCACCCCCAGTGATGGGACAATCATCCCCCTCATCCTTGGACTCTGCTTCCACTACAGAAGGCAAGTCACTGGGATTAAGGAGATCATCAAAGTACTCCTTGCACTGCCCAACTATGTCCTGAGTTGAATTCAGGAGAGTCCCTTCCCCCTATATACAGCCGTGTGGACAGGAAGCCGCTTCCCCCTCCTGAGTCGTCTGACGGATTGCCAGAACTGCTTCAAGGCTGACCGAAAGTCTTGCTCCATTCCCTCACCAAACTCCTCCCACACCCAAGTTTTTGCCTTGGTTGTTGCCAGAGCTACACTCCGCTTGGCCTGCTGGTACTTATCAGGTGTCTCTGGAGTCCCACAAGCTAACCATACTTGATAGGACTCCCTGTTTAGCTTGACGGCTCCCTTTACCTCCAGTGTCCACCATCTGGTTCAGGGATTACCACTACCATCCCAATCACCCCCCTCCAGATCACACTATCATTGAGAATGGAGTCATCAGATGGGGCACCTTCCAGCACCCCCCTCAGGGATGCAAGAAGGATGGGTACTTTGAACTGTGATTCAGTGCATAAGCACTGGGACAAACCAAATAATTTTGAGGAATTAGTGGTGCTAGCAATCAGAATATCCCTCTGTGAACAAGGCAGGGAAAAGAAGTCTTGGCTTAACCCTGGCCGTGGTTTACTTCTGGTTTCCACCTTCCAGTCCTCGCCACCTTCCTCTTCTGGTGCCAGCGCTTTGTGCTCCCCACCTGATCATCCTGGGAAACCAATGAAGCTCGACCACGCCAAATTAACACCAGAGGAATGGCGGCAGAGGATCAAGATAAAACTGTGTGTGTATTGTGGCCAGGCCGGTCATTCTGTTGCAACTTTCCAGTGCACCAAAAGCCAATCTCCAAACTCTCCCATAATTCTTGGATTGGCCTGGTAAAAGAAAACACAATCCTCAGATTAACTGGAAACAGTTGTGTTTTTCAAAGCCTTGACTGGTTATATCATAACCCGGTTGCAGTCTTCAGCAAGGAAAAAGTACATCCGTCCACAGGATCAATTTCTTCCATTCCAACCTCTCCACCACCAAGGGCAAGACCAAAGAGCTATCAAAGGACATCAGGAACAAGACTGTAGACCTGCACAAGGCTAGAATGGGCTACAAGACCATCATCAAGAAGCTTGGTGAAAAGGTGACTAATGTTAGTGTGATGATTTGGAAATGGAAGAAATATAAAATGGCCATCAACCGCCCTCAGTCTGGAGCTCCATGTACCATCTTTCCTCATGGAGTCAGGATGATCATGAGAAAGATGGTGGATTAGCTCAAAACTACATGGGAGGAGCTTGTTAATGATCTAAAGGCAGTTGGGACCACAGTCACCAAGAACACCATTGGTAACACCCTACGCCGTAATGGATTGAAATCTTGCCTGCAAGGTCCCCCTACTCAAGAATATGTTTTACCACTTGTTTTGCCAACACTCCACCTTCTTTTTTCATTAATATTTTGAATCCCCTCTGTAGATATTGGCAGCTAACCATGTCACACACTGCTCAAGCCTTTTAATTCAGCTGAATTTTTGTTATTCATATATTTTAATATACTTTTTTAAAATCAAGATGTTGCAAATTTCTATTGTGAATATATCAGAAATTGCAGACAGATTGCCATGCCTCTAACCCAACTCATTCCTCTTCCAGGCTGTTTGTGTGGACAGCAGAAATTGACCAAGCTTTCCAAACGTTCAAGGACGGGTTCAGCTCAGTACGGGTACTGGTTCACCCTGACCCATCAAAGCAATTCATTGTGCTGTCCCAACGTGGAGACCCAGATGGTAAGCTGCATCCATGTGGTTTCTATTCCTGGCGTTTAACACCAACCAAAAGAAACTACGATGTAGGTAACTGAGAGCTGCTTGCCATTAAACTGACATTGGAACAATGGAGACATTGGCTGGAGGGGGCTAAGTTACTGTTTATTGTGTGGACTGACCATAAAAACCTGTCATATCTGTAAAATGCCAAACATCACAACTCTAGCAAAGCTAGGTGGCAGTTATTTTTTAATTCTTCAACTTCACCATTACCATCCCTATTCGACCCTCGTTACACATAGCTTTGGACTTTGTCACCACCCTGCTCCTATCCCAGGGAAACACAGTCATTCTCACAGTGACTGACATCTCTAAAGCAGTGCACTTTATTGGTAAATGGTAAATGGACTGATTCTTATATAGCACTTTCCTACTCTCCCGGAGTACTCAAAGCGCTTTATACAACATGCCTCATTCACCCATTTCTGAGCCCCAATCTGCCCACCAGCTACCCCTCTCAAAGCTCAAAATTCTTCTCCGACAAGTAAGGGCTCTAAGCTTAATTCCACTGAGCAATTGCAGCCTTCCTTTCATCACTGGCATTTGTTAACAACCTCTCTCCCTCTTCACAGATCCTCCCTTAAATATCATCATTACAGTTAGCCATCGCCTGAGTAACCACCTTTCCTTTATTCACCCAAATCCTGTTCTAAATAAATCTTTCAAACTTTTCATCAGTTTTCTGATGCTCCATCCATCCATCCATCCATCCATCATAGGGCAAGAGGCAATTTTCTCTCTATTATTGCAGGGTCTTTACCTTACAAAGACGCCTTGAGGCAACTGTTATTGTGATTAGGTGCTACATAAATAAAATTGAATAGAGTCGACGTACACCCTGGACAGGTTGCCAGTCTATCACAGGGCAGCTTGCAAACATCCACACAGTGATTGCCAGCCATATCTATTACAGATTTCATGGCCATGGATTGCAGCAATACGACAGTATGTGTAATGACAGCATTAAGACTTGTTCTGCATATATAGAGTTTCAAGGAAAACAAAGACAGATGCTTCTCCCTCGCTGCTCTCACGCATCAACAGAAATACGGCAAAAACACATTCCTGGTGGCTATGCTGGCTGCATTTACCCCTGTCTGTGTGTGTTCTGCCCTAGCACTTAAAAGGCCCAAATAACAGGCAATGCTGGATGCCTTGACTCAAACCTGAGGCTCCTTGCCATTGTCAGCTGGTAACTTCAGTAATGAGTTCTGTCAGACACTGAGGCTGACTGATGTTTTCCACTGCAGACAAATCTTCATGAGAGCTGATGGCCACATGCTAATGACAAATTAATTCTTGCAAATGGTGGCCTATCTGACCAGGTCCTATAGACAAAGGTCTTCTCAGCTCAGGGTCATGACCCAGTGGAGTACTGAAATTTTGTATTTTGTGTTCTTTGGTTAAGCTTTCAATAAATTGGAAATAGTATGCCTTAGGATAAGCAGGGTACACCACAAGTTCACTGACACTCTTTTACACAGGAGACTTTTGTGTCTCCAGCAATTACATTTTTTTTTTTGTCAGATCCAGTTGTCATATTGGTATACGCTAATGTTACTTGAATGGTTTGTAATGGGAATTTAGGGGGAACAAGGAAGCAGTTATAAGCTCAGAGGGTGTACAGTGTTTCTGACATTTTGAAGTCAAGCAAAATGGGTCTTGTTTTTGTCAGATTGCTTGACAAGAGAGGCCTTGACTCCATTTGCACAAGCTTGTACACAACCTTTACACCAAGATGTTTTCAATTAGTTATTAAGGTACAGACTACAAGTTGTTATCTTCTGCATCTTCTGTACCTGCAGTATCGCTGTTTAACATATTTTGTTTCCCCTTCGCAGATGGAATTTAGAACTTTCACATCTCAGCCTTCTATGACCAAAACTAATTTTTATTCTTCACATGCGGCAAGACATCTAACATACAGTGGGGGAAATAATTATTTGATCCCTGCTGAATTTGTAAGTTTGCTCACTTACAAAGAAATGAACAGTCTCTAATTTTTATGGTAGTTTCATTTTAATGGAGGGAGACAGAATATCAACCAAAAATACAGAAAAAACACATTACATAAAAGTTATAAATTGATTTGCATGTCATTGAGTGAAATAAGTATTTGATCCCCTACAACCAAGCCAGAATTCTGGCTCCCACAGATTGGCTGTGTGCCACATCAATCAATCACAGATACTCCTGATCTCAGCTTGTTATGCTTCAATTCTTTCCATTCCAACCTTTCCACTACCATGGGCAAGACCAGAGACCTGTCACAGGACATCAGGGACAGGATTGTAGACCTGCACAAGGCTAGAATGGGCTACAAGACCATCAGCAAGAAGCTTGGTGAG
>VUQS01068798.1:0-35519 GCA_015108495.1 Heterochromis multidens
AAAGTACTGCTGTTCAGTTGAACAGTGCAATGAATATAGACACATATTGTAAACATAGGAGAGGTAGTGTGTGTGTGTGTGTGTGTGTGTGTGTGTGTGTGTTGCGCGCGCGTGGCGCACACTGGTTAAGTAAAGACCAGTTAGAGTGAGTGGATTCACTTTTCTTATGTGCACCAATAAGAATACTGGCTAATTACTCCTTAACTCCCCACAGAGAAGGTTATATGTACTATTTGTCTTATCCATTCAAATGATACAGACAGAAAGAGAGAACGCTGGGAAAGAGAAAAGAATTTTAGAAGTATTTTAGAAAATGTTAGATTAACACGAGTTTTACTTTGTCCAAGGTGAAACTGTGATACTGCAGCTGATTTAATAAATAATAATCATTTGTTCTGTCTGAGCAACATTTAAAAAAGCAAGCTTTTTAGAAACATTATTACATCCAAAGGCAATACACTAATAAAACAGCTGATCAATTTGAAAATCCACTTGACATGATTTGCATTGCATGCACCTATATTCCAGATGGACACAGGGATCAAAATTCCAGATATAGCTATCACAGTTTAGGCAATATTACCTGTAGAACTCATTTTAAATGAAGTGAAAGAAATCATCCTCAGCTTTATGTGTACTAAATGTAAAAGTTAATGCACATCCTGCTCTGACAAAGATAATTCATTTTCACTTTGGATAATGCAAATGGCCCATGTATTTGCATGAATTTGGCATAAAGCACTAGAGCTGTAATGAACTAATGGCTACACTGGTATAAAAGTGGTTCGGAGATTTTGTACATTCTTACTTGAACAAAGGGAACTGCATGATAAAGTTGATCTGATCTCAGAACAGGTATGACTGGGGTTAAACAGCAGACAATCCATCTTTCTAGACAGCCAAAAATGAAAAAAAAAAACCCTCAACTTAAAATGGATGGACAGAAAGGTGGACAACTGCAGGTGCAAACCAGGAGGTGGAATCACAGCAAAGCCAAATGTCCATCTCCTCGTGAGCAAATGGATAGACAGATTGATAAATGGACTGAGAGAAACAGAGATAAAGTGACAGACATGGTGATAAAGTGAACAAACACAGACAGAAAGACTGACAAACAGGATGAGTGAAGAATTGATTTGGCCTCATGGTTCGTTGGACAGCCGTCAAAATGGATGGATGGAGACGGATGGAAAAACAGGCAGACAGGCCAACATAGACAGTGACACCCTGACACAGGAACAAGTTGAAGGCTATTCTGAAAGCATAGAAAGCAATCCATAGAAGCCATTTTGTACCAGCACTCTAGAGTGCATTGCCACTATACCCAGCAGAAAATCTTTAAATAATAAATCCTTGTATAAACATCTAATGCACGCAGCATCTATCACAATTTTTGGATGTTTTGCCAATCTTCGGTATGCCCGTCTTGCTTTTTTGATCGTCGACTGCAAGAAAACATAGTGTCACAGAAACATTAATCAATCATTAGGAGTGCAGTTCCAAGACAATATTAAGGTGGAGATAACAGAGTGATTGACAGAGGCATAAAATCACTTATAGGTAGTAGTGATGGGTAGATTTTAAATTGATGGTGTGTGTTAGTAGTGTAGGTGTATGTTGGATCAATGACATTCATCTGTGGCTAGATTTGGCTCATATTAGACATAAAGACTGAGTGTAACTTGACACAAGCCGCTCTGTGCATTGAGATAAATGCTAACATCACTATGCTAACTTGAACATACAGCAATGTTAGCCAGCTGATGTTAACGTTTACAGCTACAGCATGTCTAATATACATAGGGCCTCCTTCATCCTCTGGGAACGATGCATGTCTGTACCAGATTTCATGGAAATCCATCCAGTATTGGTTGAGATATTTCAGTCTGTAGAAAAGTGGTGTACCAACAAGCTAAACAATTATAATCAATAGTCACGTCGCCGGCATTGCTAAAAGTTGGAAATCAAGCTAAACACATACAATTAATCAATATAATACGGACTGCCAATGTAACCCTACATAACCTCATAATGTGGAGCAATTAGTTATCAGTTGGTAAGTTCAGCTTACGATTATGAAGTCTAGGGTGTTTGTGCAAAGTATTAGCCACAAAGCCATGATGCCATAAGTGTTTAGATTTGTTTTCTATAAACATCACTGTAACATTTTAATTGTGTTTGCCACCAATCTAGAATTTGGGCAGAAAAATTAAGGCTTGACTTAGGGTAGTTTAGCATGTTTGATTTGGCAGATTTTTATGCCCGATGCACCTAAATAAGATAATAAAAGATAATTCTGTTTTATTTCAACCTGGTATTTCCCATTAATATGGATACTGTGCCAACTTAGCCCTGTTTACAGGACTGTAGCTGAAGGGAACTCACACTACTTACCCCAAAATCTATCATTTGTGCGCTGTTTTGACTCCTCGTTTCACTAGATCTCTATGAGGGTGGTGCAGAGTGAAAAGTTAGCATGACCCACAAAGCCGCAACAGCTGAATAAATGAGATACATATAAAGTGAAAACAAACCTGAATAATCCTGGGGGAACCACTGGGGTATCCTACTCCTTTAGGTCGGGAATTACCTACTTAGGCTTGATGTGATATAAATTTTGAAGTATGATCTTAGTTTTGTTGGAAAGCACAAAATACAATTCTGGAAACATTTGACTGACATAACACATAGATACACATTACATACAAACTTGTCTGTATACATGAAGGCATAGGGAGTTGTGGATGCTACACATGAGACAGGCTGTATCTGATTAATGAAGATAGGAAAAAAAAAAACTTGTGTACGTGCAAGAGCGAGTATGGCAGAATATATGAATGTGTGTGTTTGAGGGGAAACGAGTGAGACACAGAAAGAGCAAGTGTGAGAAAGAGAGCCAGAAAGATATACAGACAGAGAGAGAGGACCCAGCTCCATAAAGACGTGAGCAGAATGCAGCTGGTCTGAGCAAGAGAGGTGATATATAGTTTAGTCAGTAACGGCGGGTCACGACAAAGCCTTTAACAGTAATGTCCTGGGAGTCGCCTCGCCCAGGGGACCCGCGCTCCATTTTACAGCCAAGCGACTGAGACTGAGAACGCTGCAGCATGACAGCTGGAGCAGTAAAGCCGGCCTCTAGTACCATCTATAACATGAAGGAGGCGTAGACGCCGCGGATACTGCCACAAAACACCAGGCTTGAGGCCACACCGACAGCTGGCGAGTTAGGAGGGATGAAGAAAAAGGGGGCTTGGGAAATTGTAGGAAGTGCCAGGCAAGACAAAGGAGCAAGAAGAAGAAAAAGGAGTGAGGAGGTAAATTTGCAGATTCAGACAAAGGCAAAAAAAAAAATGGGTAGGAGAAAATAATGATCTACATCAAAGGAGGGACCCAAAAAAAACAAATAGAGGGAAAGTAAAAGAGGGAGGGAAGACAAAGGTAGGAAAGGATCATAGGTGGAGAATTCTTATGTAAAAAAAAAAAGAAAGTCTGCTTTTGTGTCTCTTTTGGTCCTAAAATAATCATTACTTGACTAGTTGATTATGCAATTGGCAAAGCAATTGTTAAAGTCATTAAAATGAAAAAAAAAAATAACACACTGGCTTTCTCTTCAAGTTTTGAACTGCTAGATGATCCAAACAGGCATTTGGAAAACATGAACCTGGGCTTTCAGAAACTATAAAACTTTCTGATATTTTATATAAAAATGACTGCGCTATAATCAAAAAAATGATTACCAGAGTAAATAAAAAGAAAAAAAAAACAGCTTGACTGACCTAAACCTGAAAGGTCCACCAAACTGCACCAAACTGTAGCAATAATCCTATGTTCCTATGTTTTTATGTTATGATTTTTTGGCAACTGCACAAAGTCTCTAGTGATTGCAACGAGAGACCATCTGGTGGTCACACCAGCAACATTTTTTACACCAGTACTCAGCATTCGTGAGATGGACCACACATAATTTCAAATTTGGCCTTCAGTTTTATCTTAAATACAAATACCTGTAAAGTTTCACGACGGTATCTTCCACATCTGTGATGCTATTATGTTGACAAAAGCTGATAGCTGGTACATTACTTAATACCTGTTTTCAAGGTCTTCTGTATGGGCATCTGTACAAAAATTCGTGCTAGTTCATCATATAGATCAGGGGTATTCCATTAAAATTTAAGGAGGTCCAGTTAGAGAAAATTTCCTCAAAGAAAGGTCAATATCATAAAGTTCTATAACATTATAATTCAATGCAATAGATTCTGAAGTAGTCTAACACTAAAGTACAGTTAAATAGCATTTCAACAACGTTCACTATTAATTTTCACAATGAACTGGAGGGTACTCTAATAATAAAATAATAAAATGTGGTTCTCTTTTCAAGCAAAATAAAATTTACATTAAAAAATAAAAAATAGAGCTTTTGAACAAGTTGTCTTCAAATAAACCCCCCTTTTCTCCCTATCTGTTTCCCTGACTTAGTTCTTTGGACTTCTGCATCTCGTCTCCTCGCAGAGTTTTCTGTTTTCACACGCGCTCTGAATAAATGATTTGATTGGCTGAGTAGCATCATGTGGGATAAGGTACAATGCACGTGGTCTGTGTGTTTACTTCCTTTGTGTGTGTACATACCTTGTCTACCATTAAGACAAAGGAAAAAGCTGCACAAATTAAAATAATCCTACCGTAAATACAGGAAATTTGCGTAAAAGTAAAATAAAAATGGTCAGTGATAGGTCTGTGTCCGTAAAGAACGCTGTGTGGGTCTGGACAGTGATTCACCTATTGGTGACCTGAGCTACAGATGAACGAATCAGCAGTGAAAATGTGAACGCCAGACCTGCTAAATGAAGATCTGGTGATCACAGGTGTTAATAGGATTCACCATTTAGGTACCACAAAATTAATCCTACATAAATGAACAAGATACCACATTAAATTTGATATCATTATTTGAGTGCAGAATAAGTAAGGAGAAAAAAAAAAAACTCACTTTACTTCTAAGGCAAGAGCCAGGATCGCTGCAGCAATTGGAGCAGCACTGGATGTTCCTGGAAAGTGTGTGATACATCCATCACCAATGTTGGTCACAGTCACCTGGAGGCATCACAAAGCAGTAATGTTACATGCTATACCATCTTACCAGTATATACTGTAAAGGGTAGGTGCATGTGAGCTGTTTGCAGCTAATTAAGGCATTAGTGGTTCCACGCTTTAGCAGCTACTGTATCAACAGCAGTTTTTCTGTCGTTAGAACATGTCAACACAATTTAACAGTAATGATGATTTAACCAAACAACTTGAGTCTGGTCTAAGCACCTTCTAATGTGAGGTGGTAAAGGGCAGACCTCCCAGCAGACGAGGGTGATATCACACTGATAAAATTGGCCTTTCTGTTTCTGTAGCCCTGGAGCTGGCACTGCATTTGTTCCTGGCTTTTCAGTGTTACCTCCGCCATCAACACCTCTGCTTCTTCCTCTCTCTTTCTCAGCCACTACAGCCACGCTTTACCTCCAATTAACACTTGTTGGCTCCTGTGTGTCTGCATGTGTGTGCCCACCAGTCACCTAGGTCATTTGGCAAGCCTCTATAAATACCACACCAGTGGCTGCTCTTTAACAGGCTTCTTACAGCTCACAGGAGCCAAAGATCGGGGCTGCTGGCACTGACGCACACACATGCACATATATACACTCATTAATGATAAATACTGTTGTTAGATGTGTTAGGAGGTACACACACACACTAACCAAAGGTAATGAGCTTCCCACGCTGGCCCCTGTCAAAGTGACGGCCATCACTCCGGGGCAGGGCTCTCCAAAGAAGGCGGGCTTCCCAGTTTGAGTGACAGCGCTGATGGCAATGTTGTAGATGGAGTTAACATATCCATCTGCACCGCAGTGGTCGTGCTGCATTCCACCATTACCTGCCGCCCACACATAGATGCTGCCCTTCCCACCTCGGCCCTGAGAAAACAAACAGTGGGATGTCAAAGAGAAAGAAAGAAAGAAACAAAGAAACAAAGTGAGTTTCATAAAAAAATGTTTCCATCTAGTGGTCAGCAGAGCATTTTAAATCTCACATACTAACATAAAATTTGTATTTACACCTAGAACTAAACTGAAACAAAGTGTTTAATGTGTCAAAAGAAAACCTGAAATCTATCGACATATTGAATTCTTTTATAAGATATCTTAAAATCTTATTTATTTTTAACTGTTCACTTTGTAGATATTTTGATGGGTTTTTTTAAACTCGTCAAAATAAAGTCGAAATACTATTTTGAGAATAAAGTCGAAATGTGGAGATTAAAGTTGTCGTTTCAAGTCAAACAACTGCCACTGCTGCTATACCCTCTACAAAATTATTCGTGTAGATGAATTAATGAAATTGTACTTCAGAATCAGTTTTATTAACAAGGAATTTATTTCTCTTTTAGCACATAAACACAGTGTGGTGATAAGTATAAGGACACTGAAGAGATGGTGCAGAAAGCTGCATCTGGTCAGAAGGAAAAAACCACACAAACGTGGAAGAGTTGGCTGGATTTGTGCAAAATGAAATAGCTGGCAATGGACAGATGCAAGGATATCAATGGTTACACCCTCGTGTAGCAAAGAGGATGTAGTCAGTGGTGCTAGTTTTGGTCATTATGCAAACGTACTGTTTATAAGGTTGGGGAAACCTGCAGTCAGCTGAGACTGAAGAAGTCACTTGGATGAGCGACGAAACGTTTCTCCCACTGAAAACGCTACATTCAGATGAACAGATTCAGCTTTCTGGGATAAAGAGGATGTATGTTGTATAACAACACACAATAAGATAGCTGATCAAGTGATTTCACTAATTCATCTACACAAGGCATTTTGTAGAGGGTATAAAAAAAAAAAGGCATCTCAATCTGCATGTCCTCACCCATGTACTCTGCATTCAGACTCTAGTCTTTCTTGCACTTTTGCACTTCATATGCATGGTAAAGGGAATACTGCATTCAAATGTATTCAACATTTTCAAAACACACTCTGATGATAAAACTAGCCAGATGTGATAAATTGCTACAGCAGTCTACAAGAGTCATAGATGTCCACTGCTAGCTTATGACTCAATAACAGTCAAAACCTAAAACCCAACATAACGTTAAATAATAAACGTAAAATACCATCACATTCAGATGACATTTTGTGCTGACTGACTGGCTTAACTGAAAAAGCAAGACAAAATGCTGTATTATAAGGTAGGATTGTACAGTAGCTTGTTGTTACTGTTTCTTTCTCAAAAGCATCAGCATTTAAAGTGCTGAACTTTCACAAAGGATGGTATAAGGAACAGTGCTCGTAGGGCATCGCCAAGACCAAAACAAGTCAAAGCTGAAGCAGTGAAGAAAAAAAATCAAGAAATATCTCTGCTGGGGTCGTCACTTGATCTTGAAAGCAAATACACCACTGAAAATCAGGCCCATTAACTTGTGAGAAAATCACTGAAGCTGAGGGGCAGCCAGTAATTTGGGGGCATTTTATGTCTTTCTTTTTTTTAGAAAGAGCTTACAGAAAAGTGGAAACATTGAAACAAAAGGCCTCATCCAGATTCAAACCAGGGATTTACCATTATCATCCTTAAACCCCTAGCTTGCTTAAAGAATGCCCTACTTAGCCCACCTTCACTACAGTATTGTCTTCAGAGGCTGACAATCCTTTTCAAGAACTCAAAAAAACAAACAAACCAGGACTAAAGTTTAGATCTAATAGGTTTTTGTTTAACTTTTTGATCATTACTGACATTTGTTTGAAAAGCAGTAAGTGAACTTTGCATTTTGAATATTTTATCATAGATCTATGTTTCCAGGGTCAAGAATGAATCTGTGCTGTGCTGTTCTGGTCCTCCATCTTGGTTTATGGCACCAAAAATTAAAACAGTAGTACAGCAGCTGTATAAACATTTCTTGTACTGTTTATGGAAGCTTAAAATTAAGTCTTATGTAAATAAATCCTCTACTGGCTTAAACAGATCAACAATATGAGAGTTACTGCTGAAGAGAATAACATTTCAGCTAAATTATGAATTGGTAACACTGGACATTGACGTTGTTGCCTTGGTGACAGGCACTTTGGATTTTCAATTTCATTCAAAGCAAATATTTGAAAAAAAAAAAAAAAAACAGTACTTTGACTCTCTGTTTTAGTTTTTCCAGAGTGGTAAAGAAATAGAGAAACAGAGAAAATAGAAGCACATACAAGAGGTCCAAACAGGAAAAACAGGGAATGATCTAAATATAGCAGTGCAATCTACAAGTGCACAAGAAGACAGAGAATCATAGACGTAGGTTCAAGCACTGAAAAAAAAAGTGAACTTGCCAATGGGCAAGTACCTTAAACCTGCATTATTATTCATGGCCACCAGGGGGGCGATACTTGTGGTTTGGTCCAATGGAAGCCTATGGAAAAACAGCTCTCTGCCCTGACCTCTGTTAACAGTTTCCTGATTAGTTTATGGGGTAAGTGACTCCTTCTGGGTCATATAGAATAAAACATGAAGTCCATTTTGTACATGTGGGTTATTCTATGTGTTAGAAAGGAGGGTTGTCCAGAGTAAGTCATTAGAAAATGAGAGTGCAGCTTCACAGTCCCCGTGCTCGTCATATCCGGTTTTAAAATACCAATATGGTGACGATGAAAATGCTCATGACAATGCTTCAAAATGGGACTTTACGAACCAATGTGTGACGCCACAGTCGCAACGTTCATTTTTTCTACTGTCTATGACGTGAATGTTTAAATTTATGTCCACATCATTGCCAGATTATGGCACACACACACACACACACACACACACACACACACACACACACTATTACGTCATTACCCATTTATAGAGATGTTCCCTGCAATGTTAATCTTAAAAAAATCAAATAGAAACTTTCAGTCTGTTTTTGGAGCAGTTTGACTGTGGGGCAAATACAGCAGCTAAAATCATCCTTGACTGTTTTACAGTATGTGTCATGAACAGACACTCCGTAAGATATAAATAAATAAGGAAATGGGGATTTAAATCTGGCTACGAAATCTAAACACTCGACATTTTGTCCTTCCAATCCCAGCTCCACTGACAGTGTGACTGTCGGCTTTACATCTGACAGACAGCAGTGTGAACTTAGAGATGAAAGCTGTGCCTTGCGAGTTCCTAGCTGGAGGGCTTGCTCTGTCAGGCTGTGCGGCCCGTCCATCTCGGCCCCATCGTCCCTCGGGCCCCAACTGCAGACGTAGATGTCGATGAAGTGGATGTTGAAGGTCAGAGCTGTGGCCTCCATGGCATCCGTCACAGAGCCATCCAACAAGCGGATACCTGGTCACATCGAAAAGGTCAGAGAGATCAGAGTTTGGAGGAAGGTTTATGCAAAATGCAAAAAAAGAAAAGAAAAAGAAAACAAAAACAAAAAAAACCCACAACTTACACAGTTTATGCTTTTAAAAATATACTGCAAAAGCCTTTTAGATCCTGGTGCGGTTTGAAAACAGACTTTAAGATTGTGCTCTTTTTTTTCAAACACTGTAAGCACACTTAAAGCAGCTGGCTGTAGAGTGTGCTCTTGCTGTCGTTTTTGTTTCACCCTGCCTCATTGTTGCACAGTTTTGTGTGTTATTTCTGCCTGTTTTATCAGTGTCTGTCTCCCTGTTGTTTTTCTAAGACTGTTTCTCTGTCTGCTTCTTAGCTATATTCTTCCCTCACTGTCCTTTACTGTTGCTGTATTTATATTCCTCTGCATTTACTCCATTGGTACTTGTTGACGATTATTGTTAGCTGGATATGTATGATTAATATGTATGATTAAAGGAATCCTATAAGAGGTTACTTCATCAGTTTAACTGTTAAATGAGAGTTTGTGCAGCTCACCATACTTGCAATACAAGTGTGGCTGCAGCAGCCTGGATTGCCATGCACTGTTATAATGTAATGTCAGTGGACAGAGAATCTACAGTGAGAGAAAGATGAGCTAAGTATTTCCTTCCATTTGCCCCGAGGGAGCCTAGGGGGTGTCACTCCAAGTTAGCATGCTATCAAAGCTGAGAAAAGCAGCCAAAAACATCCTAGTATGTACAAACTACATGGGTGGAATTATGGATTACTTCACATTATCCAACATTTGGTCAGTCCACTGCTAGAAAGTGGACTGAGGTTCAGCTTTCACCAAGAAGCAAACCACATGCCACAGCAATGGAGACCAAGTGGACAGGAGCCAAAAGCAGCAAGACTCGTTCTCCAAGATGCCTGTAACACTGCACAGGTTATTGACTGTTTCTGTTTTCTGATTGCAAACTGAGAGCAAATGTGTATAGGGCGTGTGGGAGTAGGTATCATTTAAAACTGCAATCACTTATTTTTTTCTTTACCCAACATTGAAATAGAGTATCATAACATTTTAAGCTGATGTGGCTTTTTTTTTCACATCCAGCAGATATAGAGTCACATTAATATTAATGTACATCTTGTATCTACAGTATGTCCAGTAATGACTATCTTTTTAGTTCCTGGATACTTTGCAGCCAAGTGCTGTATATGTCTCGTTTTTAGCAAGCAAATGCTCATAAGCTAATCTCTAACTCTGTTGGCTGTTTGTTTTTTTTACTAAGAACAGCAGCCTTCAAAAATAGCTTTGAAATTGTATTCATTAATTTGATAAGGGGTTAAGAAAATGGATGAATGGATGGAAGGATGGTGATTCAAAAATAAAAGTGATTTTTTGAAATGGAACTACCTGGTTTCTAGGTAAACTACTGCATACAATAGGCTCAGGACAAATAATCTCTCTCCTACTGTATCATGTTGGTCATCACAGCTGCTGTCTACCTGTGATGTAATTAAATTTGGAGAGCTCAAATCACTAATTTGGCCAGTTGAACTGACAGGGACAGACATCCTGAAAACGGTAGAGAGAAAGTTTAATTGCATCAAATGTATGATTTTTTTCAGTGTCAAACATCTCTTTTGTTTTGCAGTAGAAACTATACAGTAATTAATCAAAACCACAAGTCAGATGTGCATTTAGGTTTCTGGTGCTTGCTGCATAAAATCTAACCAGTGTCCTTTGCAATTGTAGCTTGACAACATCACTCTAATTAGAGACTGTGGATGGAACAAAAGATTTCTGCCATTAGATGGCTGCGAGGAGAGTCAGTAGAGTAGAGGAAGGTGTACAGAGCTGGTAAAAAAAAAATCCCTCTTTCTTAATTATTAGCTGGTATTAAAGCCACAAATGCAACACTTTTGCAACTTAAAATTGAACTATAAATGTAAGTTGCTTTTTTAAAAAAAAATGGTGTGACTTTCTGTGCTGAGCTGTTAAAATGCTCAAGAGCTAGGATAGCTGAGGAAGCACATATTCAGAATTATGTCATTGGAGAAGCATATGCAAGAACTATTTAACTTGGCATCTATTACTGCATGTATAATCGGTTTAAATTTTTTTAAAAAACATACGTTTCAAATTATTTTTTTTTTTAAGTTTTAAAAGTTTGTGTGCTGACTGTGTTGAAAAACAATGTTTAGATCTTAGTCTTTTTTAAAATAAGACAACAAATTTTCAGCAGCAATCATATACACACTACAAACAGAGGCAAAGAACTTCACTTAGTCAACTGTGAGACAGCTCAAGTCTCAACATGCATCTTTCATGCAGGTCTTGCCCCCTTCATCTCCTCTGTGTGCCATACAGACTGTTTATGAGTCTGAATAAAATGGAACCAACAAGGTAAAATTGAAACTAACTGTGGGAAGTAATTCATGCTCTCGCCTTGTGAACTGTTTTTCTTTCTCTCTCTTTTGCATGAGGCTCTCATGCGCCTGTGACAAATGAGGGAGGGTCAGAGATTAAAGATCACAGAGCAGAGTTCAAATGTCAGAGTTCAACCAAGGGATTCCTCTTCTCGTTTTCTATATTTCATGCTGATGCCATTGCTGCATTAAATTGAGTTTGAGGCGTTTAAGATCTGAGAGCTGCAGGAAATTTTCTTATTCAAACACATTATATACTCCTCATTAACTTCTGGGTTACCGCACTCTTGGTAAACCCTGTAAAATTCTTTGATTTCACAATGGAAGATGGGCGATCTTCTGTATTCGGTTCATTCATCCCTTACCAATGTTACCACCAACACTAAAAAAGCCATTACTGAAGCTCCCACTAAAAAATGAGCTGTTAAATAGGGTCAGCACGCTTGAATAGCAGCCAGTCAACATGTAGTGAGCTGTATTCACACAAACCTAAAGCTATATACACTGTATATATACATAAATATAGATGAATTTTTTAATACATGCACACAAACACACACACACACACAGAGGCTTTCTCTTTGAAACTTTATGCCAGTAACGAAAACTTCATCTTGAACATTGAAAATTTAACATGATCTGGCATCCTTGTTAAACCTTCTAAGCCTTAGCACAGTTGATGAGGCTTTCCTGCTGTAATTTGCCACAGTAGCAGACTAAGAGAATCCCACAACAAATATTTTCTGTGATTTTCTGCCACATTTTACAGTGTTTCTTTTTACAGTCAGACATTTTAATTTCTCCCGTAAACCAAATATGAAATCAGCTTTTTTATTTAACATCATTACCAAAGACATACCAAGTAGAAAAATGCATTTTTTTATCCTCTCAGAAATAATTCAGCATGTGGATGTGGGTGTGGTATTTTGGTTTTTAGATTTGCTACTTTGGAATTTGTGCCAGTAAAGGTGAGTTTGAATTATTTATCATTTTATAATAAACGAAGCGAGATCTTGTAAAGTTATAGAATGTCTATTATATTTCCTGCAAAGAAGTTTTAACCACAGCCAAAGAAAAATCACAACATTGTGCTAAAATGATTTCTGTTTTCTTCCTTTTCCTTTTTTTTGTGATAATTAGGGTTTCATAATTGGACCGAAATGCAAGGATTTCTGCTAGATAAGTTATTGTCACTACCATCAATCACCAAAGGTACACTGAGCACCAGTAAAAACCCTGAATATGTTTTTTATCAATAGAGCTGCATGTTGTTCATGTGGATTACTTTTTGTACTTTATTGTTTCAAAAAGACCAAGGCTTAAATATAATAATAAAAATAATACTAATATTAATAATAATATTATGAATAATAATGTTATAGCATCATTATACTATAACGAGTGTTTAAAAAATGCTTCTTATGCCATGTCCTCGTCTTGGCCAGTGCAGCACACCCACAATGCACTGCCTCCCACTGTCTTTTTAAGGCTGTATTGTTTTCCTCACCTCCAATCCTGGCATTGAAGGCGATGCCCACACCACAGTAGGAGTTGTTGGCCTCCATGGCAACTTCCCCTGCACAATGGGTACCGTGGCTGAGACAGAGGGGGAATAAGATGTTAGCCACATACTGAGACTAAATAAGCTGAGATGAGCATTTTCTTTTTTTAGGTGTTTTGACCTGAGCACACACGGTAATTACGGCAGGACAGATACAGTAATTATACGCAGTATATCTCCTCAATATGATTGGTGTACATTGTCAGAAAAGAACACTGAGATACTGGAAGCTGCAGCTCAAATCATAAAAGCACGAAAAGCACAAGTAATATGTCTTAACTTGACACCAGACACATGCAACTATTTAGTTTTAAAATCTTTAATTAAAAAAAAAAGACCTTGACATCAAATGTTGAACTACAGTTAATCAGTTAAGCTTTTTCATGAAATGATAGCAGCAGGCTTATCACTCAGAATTTATATCTCATTTGTGAACTGATGGATCTCTGATTTCAGACAGGCAAAATCAAGATTCTCAGTTTTAACCAGCAACCACTGATTCTTTCTCTTTGAAAGGACAGCTGCCGCTTGTTGCAGCCAATTAAGCTAGTTTTAAGTCCAAGAATTGGTCTGGTTGCTTAGCTTGCATGTTTGCATCTCACTTTAGATCCAATATTACAAAGGTTTGATCAGTTTCTTGGTTTTGGAAGGGCAAAATATATTTACTGAATCTCTGAAGGAAAGAGCAAAAGGACAGGAGTCATTACCTATTCTCCTCATTTCTGACAGGCATGGGATCATGAGACAGACCGTGTGATGCACGCAGGTCAAAACTGGCAAGGGCCTCCTGGAAAAGCCAGACAGAAAACAAATGTGCCGCAGTGTAAGACAGCATAACCCTCAACACAAAACATCAGGGTGACATGACAGGAAATGAAGGAATCCCATAAAAAACTCTCGATAGTGGCACTTGAATTAGACTGTCAACATTTTTCTTCTGACTGACGGCAATCACTGTCACTGAGGAGATGCTGCTGCGTGTCTGTGTGGTTTATGTGTGTGTGTCATAAAAGTGAACATGTTTGAATGACTTGTTTGCCAGTGTATATAGGCATAACGGGAGGAGGATGTCTTGGCAGCAGACTGTACAAGAGCAATTATGTATCTCCCTCTCTCTCTCTGCAGCCAGGCTTATCCATGCCAGACAATCTGCTGTGACAAAGTACAAGTTGGCCTGCGTGCTTCAAACTGCCTATAGGATTATAAATGACAAGGCAGGAGCAAACAACGTTGCCACTTCACATATGCTTTATGGCCAGCCAGTGTAACACCAGCCTAACAGCTTTACAACTATATGAAACTTTTATTGTCTCGTCTTTTAAGTGATAGAGAAGCAAAACTAGCTAAGAGCAATTCCTATAACCAGCGCTGAAATCCTCTCAGATAACATTCAAATTCATTTAAGGTGAATTGATTTTGAGTTTACTCACAAAGTTCTTCTTCAGGTCCTTGTTTGTGTGATCTAAACCTGGAAAAGAAAAGCCCCCCCAAAAAAAGATGGATTCACTATGATGGATTTAGCTTTGCATGTGATTTTTCTGCTTAAAAATGCATTTCTTACATGTTGGATCAGATCAGAGCTCAATTTCTCAATCAGTCAATAGAAGTACTGTATCATGGTACTTACAGTCATGGCAAAAAGAAAGTGCACCCTCTGTTTTCCATATCAGTATATAATTAAAAAAAAAACATCTGGTCCTTAGCAGGTCTTTAATTATGTAAACACAATTTCAGATGAACATGTCCTATTAAACCTTGTTATTATTTATTTAATAAAAAGGTTTACAAACATTTGTTTATGCACAGCTCTCTTAAGGTCCCATCACAGCATTTCAATCAGGTTGAGCTCTGGACTTTGACTGCACCATTGCAGCACCTTGATTCTTTTCTTTTTCAGCCATTCTGTTGTAGATTTACTGCTGTGCTTGGGATCATTGTTTTATTACATGACTCAATTACAGACTGATGGCCTCACATTTGACTCTAGAATACTTTGGTATACCGAGGAGTTCACTGTCGACTTAATAACTGCAAGGTGCCCAGGACCTGTGGCAAGGTGGCAAGCCCAAATCATCGCACCTCCACCACCGTGCTTGACAGTTGGTATGAGGTGTTTGTGCTGATATGCTGTGTTTGGTTTTCACCAAACGTGGTGCTGTGCATTATGGCCAAACATCTCCACTTTGGTCTTGTCTGTCTAAAGGACGTTGTTCCAGAAGTCTTGTGGTTTGTTCAGATGCAACTTTATAAACCTAAGTCATGCTGCCATGTTCTTTTTAGAAAGAAGAGTCTTTCTCCTGGCAATTCTTCCAAACAAGCCACACTTGTTCAGTCTTTTTCTAACTGTTTGTGACTAACTTTAACATTTAACATGCTAACTGAGGCCTGTAGAGTCTAACATGTAGCTCTTGGGTATTTTGCAGTTTCTCTGAGCACTGCATGGTCTGACCTTGGGGTGAATTTGCTGTGATGTCCACTCCCGGGAAGATTGTCAGCTGTCTTGAATGTTTTTCACTTGTGAATAATCTTTCTCACTGTAGACTGATGGACTTTAAATTGTTTGGAAATGGTCTTATAACCTTCCCAGATTGATGGACAGCAACAATTGCTTCGCTAAGATCATTGTTGATCTCTCTACTCCTTGGCATTGTGTTAACACACACCTGAATGCTCCAGACCAGCAAACTGCCAAAACTTTTGCTTTTATACAGGTGGACACAATGCTAATGATCAATTAATCAATGCATTTGATTAGTAGCACCTGGCTACTACTTACCCTCTTAATTCCTAATTCTTAATTCACACACTGCTTCTGCATTATTGTTAAATAATCACATGGTGTAACATGTCATTTACTGATGTTATTCTGAGGTTCTATTTAAATAATTATAGAACCTGCTAAGCACCAAATTATTTTTTGCTATGTCCTGATTGAAAGAGGTTGTACTTTCTCATTACCATGACTGTATACTGTAGTTCTAAGCACTTCTTATTTTCTGTACTTCAGTGCTGGTCTCAGAAGGCAAAGGTGATGTTTTTCCTTGTCTGTACATGCTGTATGTTCAGAAAACAAGCTCATGTGATGACTAATTTCTAAGAAGCAGACTGACTGAGTCATCTTCAAAGTTAACATAGTTCCTGTCTCTGTGCTCACTTATAAACAGTGGTGGGCACAGGCTGTATGGGAGCTGCATAGACAGAACACATTTTACTCTGACCCTCTAAGGTCAACAAGTGAGAGTCCACTTAATTTTGTTGAATATCGAATTCCACAACGTAGAGGAAAATTCAGCAAATAAAAGGCAGAGAGTAGATGTGCGTCAGAAACTAAGACAATTAATGATCAAGACAAATATGCTTAAAGAGATCGCTTCCTCATTTTTAATGTTTGGTGCATTGGGTAAGTGCACTTGTCATTTTATTATATTCTGTACAGCACTGCTGTTTCAAATCATTCCAACTTGCTGTGTGGTAGACAGGTTATTAAAATTTTGAATTTTGAGTGCTCTACTAATTGGTGCAATTAATTTGCCAGAGTGTAGTGGTGAAGTTTTTTTTTAAATCAAGTTTTGTCAAGACTTGTGTTTTGTACAACAAGGTTTTGCACATGATTGATGAATGAGTGAAAAAACGAATCCAATCCACCACATTTGTTCTGTTTGTACTGCCGTTCTTTTGATTTCTTATTCTTTCCTCTTACACTATACCTTTCTTTGCATCTTTTCATCATCGTCTTTTAACATCAGTTGCTTCTCTCTGGCTTGCCCCCTCCCATTGCCCCTCCTCTTCTCCCCACCCCAACCACCACCACCACCACCACCACCTCCATCTCTGCAGCATCAGGGCTCCTGTGGTCTCAGCGAGAGACAAACGAATGAGGGCCCCAGGAGGGCCGCGCCTGCTCTGCCACACATCACTCACTCTGTCTCTCAATCTCTCTCTCTCACACACACACACACACACACACACACACACACACACACACACACACACGGGACCTGCCAGCCTTTGTCCCATGCAGGCAGTGCCTCCGGGTTGTCATGGTAACCTGCAGTCAGTTTCGCTGTGGAGGCCTGATTGTGTTGAGCTCAGGCGGGATGGAGCCCTGGGTGGGTGAAGCCTCATTGGAGCCTGCCATACTGTGCCATGCTGAGCCATGCCGTGCCAGGTCAACCTGCTACATCCCATACATAAGCACTGATGCTTTATTCTCTCCTGTGTGCTACTTCTCAATTGCTACAAATGAGTTTCACCTCAAACCAAGACCTTGCTAAAAGCCAGGAGATAGAGACAATAGGAATCAAATATTGGGTTACAGGCATTTATTTGACTAGAACTGCCAATCCACAAATGTTGCATACTGCATCTCACTTTCAGGCTGATGACAAACAAGATCAAAACTTCAGGTTTTACTCAGAAGCACTTTTGTTATATAGGTTTTTTTGCTGGAAAATACACTCCAACTGCACTGCACTAAGTCTTCATCAAGAACTAAAGTGAGAAAAAAAAAAAAAGAAAACTAAGAAATTTGATTTATTAAAATTCAGTCCAGAGTTAAAATTGTTTTGTCAAACTATTTCTAACCGCAGTTAGAGATGAATTGTTGAACAAGTTGACACTGAACAATCACAAACCAGAAAAATATATATAAATAAAAGATATATAATTTTTTTTATCCTCAAGAGAACAAGAGAAAGGCCTCCCTGGCAGACTTTCCTGTTGCCTGAGCCAATTTGGCTTTCCACACTGAAAACAAGGCCAAGTGAAGATGCTGAGGAGGTTTTTCCTGATTTAAAGTTTAAGGTGCGTTTAGTAATACTATGGTCCAATAAACTATCATCAGATAGAATTAAAGAGCTATGAGTATGGGGTTTTTTTGATCACCCCTATTGATCATGCTAATTTTGTCTGTTTTTGTTTTAATTCCCTAAATTTGATCACTAGTAACATCAGGAGAATCTAATCCATCTTCTGCTCAAACATCACCTTTTAAACCATGATTTTAAAAGTCAGAATCTCTAAGGTTTAATTCTGAAAGATGCTACTGTTAACATGTTTGATTCTTATTTGTTAGAAAAGCAGTATTCAATTAATAAAAAAAAAGACACCAAAACATTCTGAAAGAACTCAGGGAAAAAAAGCACTTGAGATTACAACCATCTTAAAATGTGACTCCTATTGCAACCTTAAATATGCCTGTAAAGTCTCACAACTGCATCTTACATGGCTGTGACACTACGTCATGGTTTGTGACTGCTACAGTTGTAGCCAAAATGCCATTTTGAAATGATGGCACAAACACAGACAGACTCAGAAGGTGAAAACAATACCAACTCTGTCTTCACTTCTCTCTGTTATCAAAAACAAAACAAAAAAAATCAAATAACTGAAAATTTCATTAAAAAAAAGAAGCAATGCACATGGTAACATGTAGCTTCACATTGTCTTGAGATCCTTTTGCCTTCTTTTAATATTAAACAACTAATTTATTAAAGTCTTAATGACATACACTCACCAGCAACTTTGTTAGGTACACCAGTTCAACTGCTCGTTAACACAAATACCAAATCAGTCAGTATCATGGCAGCAACTCAATGCAATCAGGCATGTAGACATGGTTAAGACAGCCAGCTGAAGTTCAAACTGAGCAACAGATGAAGAAAAAGAAAGGTGAACAGTGTACCCATCTTCTCGTGGCTGCTTCCAGCAGGATAACACACCATGTCATTAAGTCAAATCATCTCAAACTGCTTTTTTGAACATGACAATGAGCTCACTGTACTCAAATGTCCTCCATGCTAAATGTTTCTCGAAGAATTAATGCAGGGGGTCCAGCCTAGTACCAGAAAGATGTAACTTATAAAGTGGCCAGTGAGTGTATAACATAAAGTTAACATGAAGGGGAAGTGAGAAAATTGGTCTGTGGAGATTAGACGATCTTTGAAGGACTAAAGAAATTGTTATACAATTTTAAATCTGAACCATGAAACTATTAGAATGGTCAGCTTATAAATGCAGCTCGAAAAGCAGTGCAAAACTGCTGTTACCAAAAGTGAAGAGAATTACTTGTCTGCAGGAGGCAAAGAAGCCTGTTTTATTAAGAGTTCATATTTGTTTCATCTCAATTATAAGAGAGACTCCTTGGTGTGCATTCATGCATGTTCCTGTGCTTCTGCCTGTGTGTCAGGAACTCGCACAAAGACAATCGCATTGAGTCACGTCAGCATTTAAAAGCTGACACCATCACTTCAGTTTGTGATGGAGACATCTTTGGGAATTAACGTCAAGCTGTTCAGGGGGGAACAAAGTAACAAGTGAGCAAAGGATGGAGGGAGGAGGACAGAATTGAGAGGAGGGGAAAAAATGACTGGAACTATAAAATCTCCACCTAAACACCCCTTAGACAGAGTATGTGTCACTATAACAACTACAGGTGCACGACTCCCACATTAATAGGATGTGGGATAGTATGTTTGGTATATACTGATAACAGACATGAATGTAGAATGATTGTTTAAAGTGCCTTACAAATAAAATAGTACTAAAAATATAGACCGGAGGGCGCCAGTTTAGCTCACAAGTTGAGCAGGCGTATTAAGTAGTAGCTTCATGATAACATCGTTATTTTAAAAACTGTATTATTCACTAATGGCTAATATCAGGGCTATAAGATGCAGAATCGCCTGTTTCTGCTTAATTTCTCAGCTAAGGCTTTTCAGATTCATGTTTGCCAGCTTGTGTACACATTCGCACTTCTGTAGTTATTGTGACTTTGTCATGATAACTAGGTAGTAAGAGAGAGTTTGTCAGCAAGTTTGACCTTTAATGAAACACATTGTTTTTATTATGCCCAGGGATACTAAGCATGCAGTTAGCTGTATAAACTAAATTCTAATGAGATCACATCTGTTCATTTGCTTGCCAGTAGCTCTCTGACTCATCATGCTTACATGTTAGTTCAGTGTTATTAGTCAGGTATTGTGGGCTGTTTAAAAAGCTAGCATGAAATAACGGGCTAACTAGCTTTACCTTAGGAACCTGTATCTGGACGATACTGACTATACAGATTTTTTCTATTTATGTGTGCCTCACACTCCATTGTGTAAAATCATCAAACGCAATTTTAGATAAAACAATTTTGCATTCTGTGTGAAAAGCGAACTCAAGTTTTAACTGATATGTACTTAAGCAAAAAAGGCTGTCTAATACCAGCTGGATCTGTGTGCATCTCAAAGTGGCTCAGGTCCACACTTTGATTAATAACTCCAAAACCTAAACTGTATTCATTTTGAGTCATTCAGAGGTCAACTTACTTTTATTGTCTTGCTGTGTAACCCAGTTGCATTTGAGCTTCAACTCAGACTGATGACCTGATGATTTTCTGTTATAGAAATTAGTGCAAGTCATCAATTCGAAATAACACAGAGTGGCTCTGTGTTATTTTGGATAGTCTTGATCACTGGATATTTTCAGTGGAGGACTTTTGAAAGGTTGAACACTTCTGTGAAGGTTCACCATTGTTTCTAGTTTTCTCCATCTGAAGATAAGTTCCATCACTGGGGATCTGAGGACTCCAGGAGCCTTAGAAATAGCTTTGTAAGCCTTCATACAATGATGTGTTTTAAGCACCTTCTTCCTCATCTCTTCTGGCATTTCTTTTGGCTCAGTGTGCTACTGCTGAGACCTTTTAGCCAACTTCATGCCTCTGAAAATGACCTATTTCAGTAATGATTTCACTGAACAGGACTGGTAGTAATCAGATCTTGCTGTGTCTAATAGAGTTGCAATAGACAAGGGATATAATACAGTTTCAAGGATGCCCAGGTGGAATTAGATAACAATTTTACCTTAGTACATACAATCATACTGTTAAAACTCATATTTTGTGTTTAGTCAGTTTGTTTTCATACTGGATTTTACACAGTTTAGTATGAGATACACACAAGATCTGTGCACATGTGTATATACATGCATGGATCTGATTGTGCAGGGGACAGAGGTGTATTAGGATAAAGATTGAGACACATACAGCATAAGTTGGCATGTTGGGGGGTCAATTTGCACGTCAAAACACATGCCCTTAAGTATTTTCAAGGATGATCCAAGTGGAAAAATGAATTCAGCCAGGTGTATTCACTCAGGTAGCACCATACTGCCATAAATACAGCCATAAACACACTCCAACACAGTCCAAGGTCTTCTGAGTGCGAAAGTAAAAAGCCACGTCCCACAGTTAGATGGAACACTGTAGGTGGTGGAGCAAATGCAAAACCTTCCATGAATACAAATGCTTTGAACCTGACTGACCCAGTCGAGATTGTGACTGTGAGGGTGTGTGTGCGTGCGCGCACGCTTTTTTCAGCTCTGCACGTGTGTCAGCATTCAGCGGCAGCAGCAGCTGCACTCCATCTCCTTGCTCCTGCAGAATTCACATCGGTCCTCAGGGTCAAACACACACACAAATCAGACATCGAGATGTGTCGGAGGCCATTTTGAGCCGACAGTGAGTCGTGCCTGAGCCGCCGCAGAGAAAATGAGCCGACATGACTTCAGAGGAGGCCCCAGCTACACCTGACCCCCCCCATCCCCTCCCCACTTTGTCTGTTTCTCGCTTCTTAGCTCTTCTCAGTTGGAGTTACTATACAAAAAAAAAACACAAAAAACAGCAGAAGTCAACGGGCTGCCACAAAGACATGAAGGTGGAGAAGGGGAGAGGTTAAGACACACGAGGGAGGAGGTAAGCCATAAAATACTGATATCAATATTTCTGTATGGAAGCTTCACATGGCTGATGATTTGCATATGCAACCGTGAAAAAGAAAGGGAAAGGTGTGTGTGTGTGTGTGTGTGTGTGTGTGTGTGTGTGTGTGTGTGTGTGAGAGACAGAGCTGCTTAGAGACAGGGGTGTGTATCCACCACCCACTAAGGGTGAGACTTCCTGGCCCTCCACCTCCGTCTCATTAATCACATCGGTATTTAAGAAGGGCTGGAGTGGACACTTGCCTGTAATTAGCTTGCTTTGTCAAGAATGTGCAAGCACGTGTGTGTGTGAGAGGTTTAAAAATTTTAAAAAGTGGCAAAGAGAGAGATCTTGGGGAGAAGGCAGAGTTTGATGAGTGAGAAAGATGGAGAGTCAGATAGAAGGAAGAGGAGAGGGGGAGCGTGGGTGATGGAAAGCCTGGAGCAGGCTAGTGCTTGGAGAGAAGAAGGAGAGTGGGGAAGTAGGAAAGAAGACTGTTGGGAGGAGTGGGAGAGATGACAAAAAAAGATTAAAAAAGAAAGAAGGTAGATGAGAGAAGACTGACAGCAACCAGAGTTGAGGAAAAGATGCAGAGAGAGAGGGACAGAGCAAAGGAGATGTGGGGATGGAGAGGTGGGTTGACTTCTAAAGTGGGATATTAGCATTCAAGCAGTACCGATTTACCCCCTCCACACATGCCCACCTCCACCTCACCCCAACGCCATGTCTGCTCAGCGGCCAGCTCTCCCCTCGCGGTGGAATCAGACATAGAGGTTTAAGTTCAATTCTGAAACGCTTCCTTCAATGGAGATCTCCACTTTAGAGAAATAACATTGTTTTTCCATGGTGTGTGGGCTTCAGCTTGCTCTTAGCTGTTACATTACTGCTGAAATTCATAAGCAAAAATTTCTACCAGCAAGTTAAACATTTTCTGTCAATCAGCGGGGATGCAGGACTTGAAATTTCTTGTTATTCAAAACGAGTGCAAATCCAAACGGTGCCACACGCCTACATGCAGAGAGAGCGATCCAGGAGAGGGTAGACATACAGCGGAGCCACAACATAAAATGTGGAGTTAGAAAAAGAAGACGTTTCATTCTGTAGGCAACGAGTTGACACAAGTATTAGTTGAAGCAAACAGATATTTCAAGTGCCACCACCACTGTTTACTGGCTATATCGTGACTGCCTGAGACCTCTGTGCCAAAGTCTGCATGGCCCATGAACAAGTATCTTATTGGCTTCTGTTTTCTCTATCCCAGCCTGCATCTAATCTAATTTTCTAAACAGGAGTACAAGAAGCTTAAATTTTGAGGCACAATTAATACATTTTAGTTGCTGCAGTTTGTTTGTTACCAGTGCTGTTTCAGCCCCTTTACGGAAAAATTTGATGTTATGAGCACAGCAGGAAAATCAACTACAAAGTCTCTAAGAGAGAAGCAAATTATTTTATTTTCATATGCCAGCTATGATGCTCTGCCTCTGAAACCCATCTTTTATTTGGCAGCATGGCTAGACCCGAGACCCAAAACAAACAGAGCAGGCATCAGTGAGAACAGATATGGCACTAATTATTTCAGATATAGCACTGGGGCAGAGGTGGGTTGCAAAGCGGCTTGTATAGGTACAGCAACTCTGGGCAAGCTAAAACAACTTATGTGGATGAGAATCATCTGAGCTTGCCTTTAAACCAACACATGCAAGGAATGTCCCTTTACTTTGGATACATTAGTTTGAATTAGTTTTCACTGGAGGTACTTTTTGCTGAATTTCCTTCCAATATTAGTGGACCTCAACCTCAGCAACTGGGACACTGTTAGCTGCTGTTGCTGAATGTTTTCAAGCTCACTCTCAACAGCATCTCCTCACCTCTGTTTACCGGGGTCCAGGGAGAAATCTCAGGCATGCAACTCTCAAAACTAGCACAAAATAAAACTGTTATCAACCACCATATTTAATGTAAATACAGTGTTTCTTATGATTTCGTAATGATATTAGGCTAGATTTTTGTTGCTGTTCAGAAATCTCCTGGAAAGATAAAAGCATGAAAAGATATAAGTGGCTTCAATACACTGCCTCTCATTTTCAGGCCAAAGCTCACCAATTCCAACTAAGGACTTACACCTTTTTTTTTTTAAAAAGCACACAAAAACATCAAGTATTTTTCTTAAATGCCAGAGTACTGTAGTTACTCAAACAGGAGTACAAAGTGCAAAAGTATTTTCACCTTCAGATTAATACAGTTTGTACAGAGCGTAGGCAAGAAATGTGCCACCCAGTACAACAGTGTGACACACTGACAATGGAGCACATTGATAGGGTACATCAGGCTTTGAATATGTAATCATAACTCGTAATATTTTCACGGGGATTCTTTAGAATAATTTAATTAAAGAATATCAGCATCCTTATAGTGTAAGATTTGTTGATTTGTGGTGAGAGCAAATGCCTTGTGATTATGACTTTATTTTAATACACAGACTGTTTCCTGTTTGCTCCTGTGTGCCACAAACCGACTCCTTCTGACAAGTATATTCATTTCTCCTGCTTCAGCTTGTACCTATGCATTCAATGTGATGCTGAAAATCTTGAAGAAATGAAGACATTGGCAGCAATACAGACTGTCAGTCCCAGAATTTAATGACATGGCAGCAGTTAAATATATATTTGATTTGATATTTGGAATGTCTAATAAGTTGCTTATTCTTCATAAAGTGGAGGTCCCTCAGGGAAAAATGTGTTGGTTTTTTTCTCATACCTAACATATCGACAGGTAATCGCATTTGTCTCCATGAGCATCACCCAACACACATCATAGTCACAGAGCCCGAGTATGATCCTGGGATGTATTGAATTCCCCATAGCTTCCTGCTGCAGCGTCTGCATATATGACTTCCTTTTTTTTACCCATTAAACTGCTTCCCAACTCCTCCTCTGGTCTCCTCCACCGCTTTGATCTCATTTGACTAATTATATTCACTGAGAACGGTGTTGACAAATTCATTTTGAAATCCATTAGTCCCGTGGCGTTGTTTAAACAATGTGCACGTTAATGTCCATTGCTTTAATACTCCCCGATTCACATTCTAATAGCTGTCTGATAAATCAGGTTATCTGCGACACCTTCTACACACCGTGAAGAGCGGAAATTAGAGAATTATTAACTATCCACGGTGTTCTTTCGTGTCCGGGTGTGTTAGGAAGAAGAGGAGAGGAGATGACAGAGCAGAGGAGGGAGAGAAAGTAAGGGGGGGGGCGACAATAATGGTGAGAGAGAAGCAACACTGGAGAGACAGATGAGTTAAAGGAGACCAGAGGGAAAAACAAAGAGATAATAGGGAACATGAGGAGCAGCATTACTAGATGAAACTAAGACAAACACTTAAGAGAAAGGACTGAGGGCACAATGTCAAACATACATCAGTAGAACAAGTAGCAGATCAATTTAAGAACAACGATGTGCATTTAACATTTTTGGTCACTTTAATGTAACCAATATTACATAATCATTTGAAAATGGGGCAAAAACTGCAGTCAAACGAAACAGAAGCGAGGTTCCATCAGCCCGGCTCAAGCAAATCGATGGATTTATGGACTTGCAGACATCTGCATGAAAATCTAGAAAGACTTTCAGCATCTGTGTTACTACCAACTCATGTTGCCCATGCTTCCATCTTTCATTCTCGGGCATAAACAGAAAAATTTAATGAAAAAATATACTGGTGCATTTGCAAAGACACACACTTGTGATGGATACCTCACACATGGCAGCTGCGACAGACATGATGTCACACTGCTCACGTCCCTTAGAGTGACCATGGTCAAATGTCAAATATTATTGGTAACCTGTTTGGATCTGACAGAGACGCTACCCTGGCATAACCAATTAATTTAGTCTTTACCATAAAGTGAGCCTGTGAGGGGCGGCTGAGCAGTAGCGGCTTTAAAACAGGTCGACAGTTTTCTTCACAGCAGTGGATTAGTGTGCCATATTTACAGTGCAGATTAGCTGGCCAAACTGAAGAATACTCAAACTAAGAAAAATAATTAAACTAGAGAACAAAAAAAGAGAAAGAAAACTAACTAGGTAACTCCAACTTAAGCTGACAATCCAAAACTAAATCAAAGTAGTGAGGAAACAGTTAGCACTAGGCTATAACCCATTTCAATACGTCACCTGGCAGCAAAGCCACTGTTACCTGCTCACCACCGTGGCCTGACACACAATGCTCTCCAGACGAGATGCAATGAGGGATGAGACGCTCGATACAGATGATTCAACGCACAGATGTTTCAAAACACTGCTCTGAAGTGTGGTTCAAATGCCTATGTCACTCCACCCGCTTCACCCCAGTTTCAACAGGTGGCTGACCTGCTGCTTGTCGAGCAAACCTGATGACACTGCAAATTCCCACAAAGCTTAAAAATCAACCAAACACATCCAAACTTTGAGTGCTTTTTCCAAGGCTTGGCAGGTAATTTGCAAAAGAAAAAAAAGAAAAGAAAAGCTGACTCAGACCAAAAACAAATGCATAATTAAAAACATTCGTTCACACTTAATTCCACCGCAGACGAGGCATCTTCCACAAAAATTATTGCGACCTGCACTTAGCCTGACTCCAAAGCAGGCGACATTCAAATGCACAAAACCTATGTAGTTGTCACAATAAACACAGCAGCCTTTTCTCAACACATTTTATTTCATAAATTGGTTTATTGTGCATTGCACTGAATTACTAAGCAACTGAAACAGCCTCACGTATGTTAACACAACAGGGGGAAACTAGTATTTGCTGAAACACACTTCATTGTAGTCACAGCTTGCTTTGTTGTATGGGGATTTCTCCAAAACATGTGTTGATCATAATTATTGATAGTTTGGAATAATAAGTAGCCTTGTTTGGAATTGTGCAACACTTTTCTGTGTCGTTGTTACACAGAATAGGATTAGAACAGAATGTGATGATACCAAAAGTGGCTGCGGTGATGGATGACCTCGATACAATTCCAGCACAACTGTTTCGAGGGTTTCAGTGTTTCACAAAGCCTCATTTTGCCCATCACTAACTTTAACTCCTGCCTATATAATCGGTAGCTCCTCCCACTCCAGGAATAAAACTGTTAAATACCAATTAAGTATCAAATTAACTTATAGCAGTGCTTAATCTATCATTCAAAAGACAATGGTAATGAGTTAAAAGTGGGGAAAAAATTAATATATATTTAAGACATATACTTGTTCTCTAACTGCTGAAAATCAAAACATCCTTCAAACACCACACAAAACTCCCCATCCTTCATACCACATTTGGCACATTACCCCAGGAACTTGACCATAAAAGAAGTCCAAGGGGGGGTGGGGGGATGGACTGATTTGGCAGTTCCTGGGTCTAAACAGGCCAATTGCAAACACATTAATCAAGTGCAAATATTAAAATTAGCATTTTTAATCAGGCTTTCTTTAGGATTTGATATGTTACTTGGCTGCTGCAATATACAAGCAACACAGCAAGATTGCAAGCAGTGCTTTCTGTTTAGAGGTCACGCACTTGACCGTGGCCTCTCTGTAATATTTCACAAACTACTCTTTTCAGATATCAGAAAAATAAAATGTGCTTAAGCAAAATCATTTGAGCAGTTGATCTGTGATAGTTAATGTTTCTTAGACCATAAAACGCTTCACAGCAGTTCACAAGACATGATTTCACAACTCTGAAGGACGCTGTTTCATGTTGTACTGGGAAAGGCTGACTCAGATTAAACTTTATTTGTTTATTTATTTATATGATTTGCATTATTTTTGCTAGAACCTTGTACACCGGCACAGGTGTCATGAAATAAACAAACAGATTTTATAATTGTAAAAAAGCATTATAACCTAGTGTAATGCACACACAACTCCACCACCTGGTTCCATTTTGGTTTCTGGCTCAGCAAAATACCTGGATTTCTTAAGCTCTGATGCTAACAAAGCATACATAGAGGCCTTTATGTCCCTGATTTATTTTTTATCAGCAAAAGATCAGTGTTACAAAATGCATCTACTGCTAGCAGGTTTTTAAAGCTGGCACTAACCATTTTCTTTCACCCAGCTAATTATCGTTACTTCTGTAACAGGTCCACTAAAACTTTAGTCTGCTGGTTAACGTGATCTCTCCAAGCCACTGACTGTTCTTATTGAAGCTCAGTACGCTTATAGTTGTAGTTCATTGATTACTTAAATTAAACTGTTTTGTGACAATCAAATATAAAAGTCAGGCTATTCTTGCTGCTCATGTTAGATTAGCTTGATTAATGTTTAATAATCTTGATAAGCAGCTATTATTTCTGGCTTCTCATCCAACAGCAGCAGTTATTTATAATATTGCAAACTGGATTTAATATTAGACTCAATTTGATAAAATACTATCTTACCCTAACTGTAAGCCACAAGTACCACACCTCACACGCTGTTGCCTCTCCACTCTTCCTCCTCCTCTCCTGATCAGCCTCCTGATCTAAACTATCTGAAAATTTCTACTCCACCTCCGCTCTCGCCCCAATCTCCAGCCAAATCCTGACTGCGACCCCTGCTTCTCCTCCTCTTCCTACCATCCCACTTTCCTCCTCCTCTGCCTCTAACTACACGCAGAACATGGAGAGAAAGTCTGTCGGTGTCACTATCCCTGCCTGTGGTGCCTGGTGGAGTGTGTGGATTAGACACATAGGCTTGATTAGTTGCTTGTTTACCTACCACCACCACCATCCCTATCACGACCACAGGGCTTCAAGGGCAACGCCGGTGGATCATCCCCCCACACACACCGACCCACACAAAAAACAGCTCATAGACGCACTGCGTTGAGCCCTTCTGGTGAGTGTCTGTGATGTGTGCGCCATCGTGCCCCCGTTGAGTCGCCCACCATGGCACAGGGCTCTTAATTAAGAGGAGTGTGTGTGTATGTGTGTGTTCTTGGGGGGCGGAGCAGCTGGCAGGAGGCACTGGGGCCAGAGAACATCTGCAGGAGGCCGCAAAGCAACACGCCCGCACACACGCGCATCTAAAAAAAAAAAATACACACAAACATGAGGCTATACACACACTCAGTGGTAGATGAAAACACACATAACTACACACACTGTTGCCACTTGGCAACTCACACCCCTGAGAACAGAAACACAGCGCTACACACTTGCAGGCACACACGCAGACCAATTCCACACTGCCAGCGCCACTGCCACCATACCAGCGGGACTGTCACCATAGCAACCCAGGACTGGTCATGTCACCCTGGTTTAGTGAGATGGGTGACAGTGAGAGAGAGTGAGAGATAGGCAGGCGATAAAAAGAGCAAAAGACAAAGATGGAGAGCGAGGGGGCATTAAATACCCTCCACAATACTCAGCCCGAGTCTTGTTTTTGAAACAAAAGGCTAAAGAGAAAGAAAAGAACAGAGACGGAGAGAGAGAATCCAAAGGCGTCTCGTCCGAAAGTGAGGAGGTCAGCAGCTTAGAGGACTTCACACGCACCATAGGACCCTCAGAAGTCAGCCTCCTTTTTTCAGTAAGTCAAGAGGAGCAGTGCAGTTGAGTAACACACACATACAGTACACACATACACACAGGTGATGTCATCATGATGATAGAAAGTGGAAAGGTAGAGAAGGGGAATGGGATTTTGTCCTTGCTGTGGGGCAAAGGCTACAGCTGAGGTTAAAGGATTAAAGAATCATATCAGCCTTAGTGAGTTTCCTTTATCTCCTGCTGTTATCTGTGTCAGACCTTATAAGGAATTTTGTTTTATTGTTGACCTCCATGACTAGGTGTTTTTATAGCCCATGTGTTTTAGGACCATTTACATCTTATAATTCCTAGATTAGAAAACAAACCTGCAGAGAGGAAAGGAATCAAAATCAAAATAATGGAAAGGAAAAAAAGCGTAATAAAAATTACAGAGACCGAAAACGTGGTGCATCAATAACACAAAAGCAACAAAGTGCAAGAAGTGTGCGACCTAAATATCCACCAAAGATATACAAAGCAGCAGAAGAGGAAAACACTGGAAGAACGACAGTAAAGTTCATCAAATACATGAATAAAAGAAAAATCAAAATCATTTTCCATTATCTGAGATTTTAATGGCACTCTTTTGTATCAAACTTCTGCCCTATTCTTCTATGATAGGTAAATGACACCAGAGAAGTATTAGTGCTATCAACTACTTTTTTCACTGTGTTTAAATGCTAATCTTTGCATAGCAGAACAAAATATGTGTTAATTACCATTTTCTTCTTCTGACGTTTTTTTTTTTAAATTCTGGCTGCAGAATCTAGATTCTATTCAATTCAACTTTATTTTATTTATATTGTGCAAAATCACAACAACAAGGTACTTTACATTGTAAGGCAAAGACCCTACAATATTAGAAAGAAACCCCAACAATCACGTGACCCCCTATGAGCAAGCACTTGGTGACAGTGGCAAGGAAAAACTCCCTTTTAACAGGAAGAACCAGGCTCAGAGAGGGGCAGCCATCTGCTGCAATCGTTTGGGGGTAAGGGGAGGGAGACAGAACAAAAGACACACTGTGGAAGAGAGCCAGAGATTAATAACTAAATGCAAAGTGGTGTATAAACACAGAGTGAACACTATATGCTTTATCAAAAAGGAAAGTTTTAAGCCTAATCTTAAAAGTAGAGAGGGTGTCTGTCTCCCGAATCCAAACTGGGAGCTGGTTCCACAGAAAAGGGGCCTGAAAGCTGAAGGCTCTGCCTCCCATTCTACTTTTAAATATCCTAGGAACCACAAGTAAGCCAACAGTCTCAGAGCAAAGTGCTCTATTCACCAATATGGGTGAAATATGCTCTCTCTTTCTAGTCCCTGTCAGTACTCTTACTGTAGCATTCTGGATCAACTGAAGGACAAGCTTTTAGGACAACCTGTTAATAATGAATTGCAATAGTCAAGCCTAGACGTAATAAATGCACGAACTAGTTTTTTAGCATCACTCTATCAACACTATGGTTCCCATTTTTTTTAAACTTTGTGCAATGTTTTGATGCCAAGTGCAGAGCACATGGTGCACAGAGGCGTAAACAGGTGGGAAAAATTCCAAGTGAGTCGTGCAAAGTGAGTTGTTGGTATTTTGGTGGGGGAAAAAAGTGTCTTTGCAGTGAGAACATACATCAGAATCACACCAGTTTCTTTTGCCACTTTTTGTGATTTTTACCAACAGAGCAATCTATTTACGTGGCGAAATGAAGGAATAATGCTAACAATATAGACTAAAACATTGTAATTCATCATCCCCAGCCAGCAGGTACATATAAATCTGTGTAAAGAATGTAAAGAATGCGTTTGAAGCAGGAACGTCAGTAAAGTAGTGCGCACCTATTAATTAGAGTGATTCTTACACTACCTGTTGTTCACAGCTGCTTTATACTGCGTGAAAAGCTTTCCCTTCAGTTCATTAAATCCTTGCAGCCATCTGAAGGCAGCAGCACACAAATTGATAAATCTGCACCCTCTGATTTAAGAAGTGCCGCTCCAGAGTGCAGTGCTATTACACACGGCTGTCCACTGTGTTACCTTTAATTATATCATATTCAAATGACACCAGGCTGCTACAAAGGAACCCCTACTGAACACTACACACATCAGACTTGTCCCTAATGACTCAGTATTGTGCTGTTTATGTGGGAGAAGTCAGATTACATTGGCTCATCAGTCCTGTGTGTCATTGCCTCCTTTCCAGTGTTCTTTTCAGCAAAAGCAGCATCTCTTGTTTTATTCCAAAAATGCATTATGATGCAAAAACTGCTGCCACACTGTAATGTATGAGGTGACCATCAATTTATGTGAGATAAAGTGAAAATTAAACTCAACAGCTCAGATTGATGCAGTCATATAAATGGCTTTATCAACATTTTATATCATTTATTTCAGTGATCATTAGTTAAATAAAGCCCACACCATCTGCCTCCGGGTGCAGCTTGGAGGTGTTGTGTATTCAGGTTGTGCCACTCTGCACCATTTAGACAACAATACAGAGAAAAAGGAGATGCCTCTTTCCATTTGCTGAGCTGCTGTCATCAGCTGTCACTGTGATTGGCACAGCTGTTTCAGAGTGATGTGACAAGTGATGTTACCGGCTAAGTAAATTTATTAATCACCATAACCCTGATTTATTTTTCCAGACAGACATTTTGCACTCTGTGCTGCTGGACCTGTATAAACTCATATAGCAGCTGCACTCGAGGCTTGCTGCTTTCATTCTGTTGCCACACTTGTGGGGGTTGGGTTAAATTGGAAATCTGCTGGACCGAGTGCCAGGTTCGATTCCCACCCTGCTCTTTTTGCCCACATTTCCTGTTCCTCTCCATTGTTACTATCTAATAACGGCAACAATGCCAAAAAATAAAACAAACACATCAAAGAGAGATTGATTGGTGGCATACGATGAAAGAAGAGAGCAGTATCATAGTCATTCTAGGGGAGCCATTCCAATAGCCCTCAATGATGATGAAGAAGAAGAAGAAGAAGAAGGGGAACAAATGGCTTTTGCTTTTCTTACTGCGAAGCCAATACTGCTCATAAAAAGCTAACACTCTGCTAATGTGTGCTGATTGTTTGTTAAGAATTTACAGCATGATATACTTTCTTAATGGCACAGAATGTCGAGCAGAGGTACCTGGGCATCCGCATCGGCAACAAACTGAACTACAAGACCAACACAGAGGATATATACAAAAAGGGGAGCTGCTGAGGAAACAGCATCTGAATAAACTGATTAGGAAGGCTGGTCCTGTGATTGGCTGCAAGCTGGATGCTGTTGAAGCTGTAGTGGAGAGAAGGTCACTGACCAAACACTAAACATGGATAATTCTGACCACTCTCTACACCACTTAGTGGACAGGCAGCGGAGTACTTTCTCTAACAGGAAATCAGTTAAGGCTTTTTTAATAAACACATGGAAGCTGTATTAGCAAAAAAAACAAGCGGTTAAGAGGTTGACTCCTAAGCCAAGGTGGTGATAAATGAGTGTGATAGAGTTGTATGATGTATGAAAGAAGGAGCAAGCGAAACTTTGGACAAAACTAATGCAACTCTCCATGTGTTTAGTGTGGAATAAAGCTTGTGATTTTAATGAGCTACAGTCCCCCACGAGACTCGATATATCCACCTCCACTGATGAATTTAGTGAAGTGTGTGAGATTTACAGTGGGGGAAATAATTATTTGATCCCCTGTTGAATTTATAACTTTGCTCACTTACAAAGAAATGGATAGTCTCTAATTTTTATGGCAGTTTCATTTTAATGGAAAGAGACATAATATCAACCAAAAATCCAGAAAAAACACATTACATAAAAGTTATAATTTGATTTGCAAGTCATTGAATAAAATAAGTATTTGATCTCCAAGCAAAATATGACTTAGTACCAGGTTTGCACACATCTCAGGAGGGATTTTGGCCCACTTCTCATCTTCAGTGTTCTGGCTGAGGGTAGGAGGTTCTCATCCAAGATTTTATGGTACATGGCCCAATCCATTAGCCCCTCAATGCAGTGAAGTTGTCCTGTACCCTTAGCAGAAAAACAGCCCCAAAGTATAATGTTTCCACCTCCGTGCTTGACTGTGGGGATGGTGTTCTTTGGGTCATACTCAGCATTTCTGTTCCTGCAAACACGGTGGCGCTCGATTTTGTTTTCATCTGACCACAGCACTTTCTCCCAAGCCTCTCTCAATAATTTAGATGTTCACTTTAAGACGGGCCTGTACACGTGCCTTCTTGAGCAGGGGGACCTTGCGGGCGCTGCAATATTTCAATCCATTACAGCGTAGAGTGTTACTGATGGTGTTCTTGGTGACTGTGGTCCGTGTAGTTTTGGGCTGACCCACCACCTTTCCAGACCAAGAGTGACTGATGGTCATTTTATATTTCTTCCATTTGTAAAAAATCGCACCAACTGTTATCACCTTCTCACCAAGCTTCTTGCTGATGGTCTTGTAGCCCATTCCAGCCTTGTGCAGGTCTACAATCTTGTCCCTGATGTCCTTTGACAGCTCTTTGGTCTTGCCCATCGTGGCGGAGAGGCTGGAATGGAAGAAATTGATTCTGTGGACAGGTGTGCTTTAAACACATACCAAGCTGAGATTAGGAGTATTTGTGATTGATTGACTGATTGATTGATTGCAATCTGTGATGAGCACACAGTCAGTCTGTGGGAGCCAGAATTCTGTCTGGCTTGTAGGGGATCAAATACTTATTTCACTCAATGACATACAAATCAGTTTATAACTTTTATGTAATGTGTTTCTTCTGGATTTTTGGTTGATATTCTGTCTCTCTCCATTAAAATGAAACCACCATAAAAATTACAGACTGTTCATTTCTTTGTAAGTGAGCAAACGTACAAATTCAGCAGGGGCTCAAATAATTATTTCCCCCACTGCCCACGAGTTTACTTTCCACTACAGCTCATCTCAATTCATAATTGAGAAACACCAGTACTGGCATTAACACTGAAGCATCGCACAGAAAAAAAAGACCTCACTGGTGTCTCAACTTTCTTTCCAGTGGAAAAACAGATGTTGTTGTTGAGCAATAGCTATATGTTTCCCTGAAAGATGAAACAGGACACAGACTACCAATCATCTAGTCCATGGCCTCATTTGTTTACAGTAAATGTATCAGGGTATCACTATTAATGGTATAATGATGTTTAAAGACGTGACTCAAAGCCCCTTTAAATCATCCCGTGTTTGTGCTCTTTGTATGGGCATTCCATCACTGCATTATATAATGGGGGGGTTAGCTTATTAGGTGCTGAAGCTGATTTGTCTGAGGAAAAAAACATTCATGTACTAAATATTAAAGCTTATGTCATATTAACAGCATGTATGTGGCACTGCCTTAGGGGGTATTTGGAGGTTTAAGGTGAGGATCTTTAAATTTCATAAGAAGACAAAGGTCTGTATTGAAGAAGCAGGATTGAAAAGCGTTCTTTGGCTTCCACAGGAAAAAGGTCAATACCAGTACGATCCCCCGAGTGTCAAACTGTGTCCAGATGAAACGGGAAATGGTGCGTAACAAAGACAATGAGGCACACAAACACACAGAGACATACACTACCAGTCAAAAGTTTGGACACACCTTCCCATTCAATGTTTTTTCTTTATTTTCATGACTATTTACATTGTAGATTCTCACTGAAGGCATCAAAACTATGAATGAACACATATGGAATTATGTAGTAAACAAGAAAGTGTGAAATAACCCAAAACATGTTTTATATCTTAGATTCTTCAAAATAGCCACCCTTTGCTTTGATCACTGCTTTGCACACTCTTGGCCTTCTCTCAATGAGCCTCATGAGGTAGTCACCTGAAATGGTTGTCACTGCACAGGTGTGCCTTGTCAGGGTTCATTTGTGGAATTTCTTGCCTTCTCAATGGGGTTGGGACCATCAGTTGTGTTG